>BNST01000412.1:0-22058 GCA_019650275.1 Xylocarpus granatum | reverse complement strand
GAAATTTCGGCCTGGGTGTTGGGCCCTTGGTCCCCGGGTTTGACCTTGGTCCCCGGGCACTTAGGCCGAAATTAGGACCTTGGTCCCCGGGTACCCAGGCCGAAATGGTCCTGGGTCGCCGAGAACCCGGCCGAAGAGACCTTTGGGTGAGTGATATTCATGCGCTCTGGGTCTGGAGGGTGAAGCCATGTGCTGTGAAGATCAGCACACGTCGCTGTCAACCTCGTGGACAGTGTTCGATACGCATATTTAGTAAATCCTTCCGTGCTTCCTACAACTCCGCCAGATTTATAGCTCCCTGCTCCCCGGGTACCACCAGGCTCTGACAATGGGGCATGAGTTCGCCAAGTCACACCCGAGCAGCCTGAAATACCAGCCTTTGGGAGCATATTTTAATGGGTCTGTGATTAATTTCAGCTTGCACGCTAGGGCTCATTGTGAATTCTGTGCCTTGGTCGTGTTGTGGTGTGTACACCTCTTGCTACCCCCAGGAGTTCACGACTACGTGTATAGGGCATCCTGCATCCATGGTCACAATTAGTGCCCGTCATCATCTCGTACACCTCCTGGTGACATGTTACTAATAATATGATCCCCTGATTGATGCACTGATCCGAAACTGAACAGCTACTTGGAGCTCGTAATCGCCATAACATTGTCCTGCATGCAACAGCGCGTTTATAGTGGTGCTGTGTGATATTACACGTGCTATCTAGAGACGGTGATGCCACACTATACGGACAATCTCTCGTCCTATGGGATGATATCGGAGAACGTCTTGTGTCCCGACTGGCATCACTATGGTGTTCGCCACCCGGGTCTCTAGGTCACTAGACTATTATGCGAGCATTATTCCGTTCCGCGCTCACCTGTTGTGACCCAGGCACAGAGAATGGCATCTGCCAGGTGGATGCACAAGAATCGCTAATACTCCACTACTATGAATCGCTTGTGTGCTGTGTGACTGTATCTAGCTTACACGTGCTGCTAGGGCTCACTGGGTGGACAGCTACGGCTTGGGCTGCGGTGGTGTTTTGTCTCGTCTGCTCAGCTCCTGATTGTATCCTTGGGAGCCTGCCGTGGTGCACTTGTGACCTCAGCGCGAACGTACATTTCGCACATTGTTCGCTCGCCAGATTGGGCGTCGGTAATTCCCCATCGCCGAGAGCAAGCGGCCGCTATGGGTAGGCCAAGTTCTGCTCTCTCCGAAACTCTCGCCCAAAGACAACTCCTCTTTGGGTACGTCAGTGTCACTGTGTCATCTAGGTCATAGGGCGGTGAATGGTTCGCGCCATCGGAGTGTGTACTTTGTAGGCAACCGATATTTCGTGATACACCGTGATGTTGACCGTTACGTGCTGTCCATCCACGTCGGCACGTTTGAACGGTCCGAAACGCATGCCAGGACCCAATCCGTCTCTACCCCTGGTACTCGGTCGCTGTAGGTAGCACTTGATCCACTGCCGGCAACACCTCGCCGGGACCATGAGCTCGGGGTGGCCCTGAAAAACACGCGACCAAGGTGGGATGCGTGTATTGATGCGGCGTCGATTGGGTCTAGCAAAATCTCGTGGCCTGGGTGTCATTATCCCTTGGTCCCCGACCGTTCGTACCATACGGAGCCATGTCCTCCGGGCACTTAGGCATACATAGTAGGTTGACCATTCCATGGCTTCCCCTTGGAGATCCATTCGGTTGGATCTCCCTTCTCAAAGGTAGGGAATTCGATTTTTACCTTGGTGGTATGGCTTGGGCTGTCGTAGTGCTGCCATTCCTCTCTCCTATTTGTCCGCCAACATTCTGCCTCATGATGACTCTGCATTCTCCTTGGCTGCCATACTGCTGGCCTTTGATCCAAGACCTCATCGTCGCTGTATTCATCATAGGGGTCATGGGGCTGGTGCAAATTCGGTGGCACCTCCCTTATGCACCCTAGACTCATGTGCACTCTCCCCCTTTCTTGAGAGGGAAGCTGCTCATGGTCAGAATCTTCCTCGTGCTCATGGTGTTGTGAGATCTCTGAATGCAGCCTTCTAGGTTGCTGTGGCAGTATGCTGCTCCTTCTTTGCTCGGTGTGGCTTTGCCTTCCTGCCACTTGGGGTGTATCCCTCTTCAACTGCTCCAGGGAATGGATGATGGATGATAGCTGCTGTTTTATATCACTTACCTGGTCATTGAGTAAGCATCGGTTCCTCTCTAAGGTCAGAATTCTTCCAAAGTCCTCCTTAGTTCGCTGTTGTGGTGAGGGTGAATGCTGCCTAGATGTCATGGTAACCTTGATGCCTTTCAATTGACTGGTGTCTGTGCTGCTGTCTCAACTAGAGCACTAATTTGTAGGGTGATTGTGCTTCTTTTCAACTGGTGGTTGTGTTGATCTCTCAATGAAAGCACCAATTTGTTAGGGTGACCATTCTATTTCTCAACTGGATGGTGCTTGTGCTGACTTCTCAACGAAAGCACCAATTTGTTGGGGTCCCAATTTGTTTTCCCCAACTTTTATACACCTTAGGGGATGAACTCTCAGGAGTGATTGAAACATCCCCATGGGCTCAGTAGAGGAGGTGGCTGCATTCGATAGTGCTCGAGACAAACTTCTGGGAGCAACCATAACCTCCTGGTGGGCGTGGCAGAGGTGTCGGCATGTTTGGCAGTGCACGGGATGAACTGCTGGGAGCGACCGGAACATCCTGGTGGGTGCCGCAGAGGTGTCGGACCCATTTGGCAGTGCATGGGAGGAACTGCCGAGAGTGACCGGAACATCCCCGTGGGCATGGCAGCAGCATTGGATGCATTTGGCAGTGCGCGGAATGAACTTCTGAAAGCAACGGGAACATACCCGCATGTGTGGCAGAGGCATCGAGTGCGTTTGGCTGTCTGCAGGACAAACTACCAGGAGTGACCAGAACATCCCTGGGGGTGCTGCACTGGGTCAAGCGCATTCGGAAGTATGCGTGACGAACTTCTAGGAATGACCCGGAACTTCCCCACAGGCGTGGCAGCGGCGTTCGGCAGTATGCTGGATGAACTTCTAAAAGAGACTGAAAAATCACCGTGGGCTCGGCAGAGGCATTGGACGTGTTCAGCAATGCTCGGGATGAACTTCTGGGAGCATCTCGTGCATCCCCACGAGCATGCCAGAGGTTTGGGCGCGTTGTGCAGTGCACAGGACCAACTTCCAGGTGCAACCAGAACATCCCCGAGGGTGCTGCAGAGGCATCAAGTGTGTTCTGCAGTATGCACGACAAACTTCCAGGAGGAACCAAAACATCCACCGGGGCGTGGTAGAGGCATTGGACATGTTCAGCAGTTCTCAGGATGAACTTTTGGGAGTGATCGGAGCATCACCTCAGGCATGGCAGAGGCTTCCGGCACCTATGGCAGTGTGCAGGACGAACTTCCTAAAACCACCGTAACATTCCCCAGGAGGGGCAGAGGCTTCCGGCGAGTTAAGCTGTGTGCGGGACAAACTTCCAAGAGTGACCGGAACATCCTTGTGGCCGTGGCAGCAGCGTTTGACACATCTGACAGTGCACGGTACGAAGTTCCTGGAGCAACCAGAAAATCCCATGGGCTCAGTATGGCGTTGGATGCATTCGGCAGTGCTCAGGACAAATTTCCAGGAGCGACCGGATCATCCCCATAGGCATGGCAGAAGCATCGGGCGCATATGGCAGTGCATGGGATGTACTTTGGGGAGCGACCAAAACATCTCTGCTCATGCAGCAGATTCTTCAGGCCCATTGGGCAGTGTGCGGAACAAACATCTGGTAGCCACCAAAACATCCCCATGGGCATGGCAGCAGCATCGGACACGTTCGGCAATGTGTGGGATGAACTTTTGTGAGCGACTGGAACATCCCTGTGGGTGCAGTAGAGGCTTTCAGGTGCATTGGCCAGTAGGCGGGACAAACTTCCAGGAGCGACTGGAACATCCCCGCGGGCAGGGCTGAGGCTTCAGGTGTATGGGCCAGTGCACGGTGTGAACTTCCAGGGCAACCCAAACATTCCAGCGGGTGTAGTAGAGGCGTCAGGCACATTCGGCAGTGTGTGGGATGAACTTCTGGTAGTGACCGGAACATCCCCTTGGGTGCAGCAAAGGTGTCGGACGCATTTGGCAGTGCTTAGGACTAACTTCTGGGAACGACCAGAACATCCCTGCAGGCACAGTAGATGGATGGGTGCATTCTACAGTGTGCAGGATGAACTTCTAGGAGTGACCAGAACATCCGAGCAGGTGTGGCAGCAGCGTCAGGTGCATTTTTCAGTGCATGGGATGAACTTCTGGGAGCGACTGGAACATCCTCGCGGACGCAGCAGAGGCGTCGGGCGTGTTCAGCAGTGCACGGGACAAACTTTCAGGAATGACCAAAACATCCACATGGGTGTGGCATTGGCATGGGCATTGGACACGTTCTGCAGTGCTTAGGACGAACTTCCGAGATCGACCAGAACATCTCCCCTGCAGTGGCAGAGGCATTGCGCGGGAAGAACATTCGGTAGTGACCAGAACATCCCCGCTGGTGCAGTAGTGGAGTCGTGTGTGTTTGGCAGTGCACGGGACGAACTTATGGGAGTGGCCGGAGCATCCCCTGGGTGCGACAGGGGCTTCTGACATGTTGGTCAGTGCATCGGGACGAACTTCTGGGAGAGACTAGAACATTCCCACGGGTGCGGCTGTGGCATCAGGCGCATTCGGCAGTGCATGAGACAAACTTCCAGGAGCGACCAGAACATCCCTGTGGGCGCGGCACAGGCATCGGGTGCGTTCGGCAGTGCGTGCAACGAACTTCGGGGAGTGACCGGAACATCCCCGGGGGCTCGGCAGTGGCATCGGGTGCATCCAGTAGTGTGTGGCATGAACTTCCCGGACTGACCAGAACACCCCCACAGGCATGGCAGAGGTGTTAGGCACATTCGTGTTGAGAACCTAAGTATGCAGCAAATGAAACAGCCAGAAAATGAGGCAGCCAAGGAGAGCATGGGCCTGGAAATGTGCACAAGAAGCATGGCAACAGCAAGTATGCAGCCCAGCAGTGAAGCCTGGCCAGTATTTGACTTAATCCTAATTAATGAAGGACATTCACACCAACAGGAGTTCTAGCAGAAGAAGGAAAATCACATCAAGAACTCCAGCAATAGCAGGACGTCTTGTCAAGAAGAGTTCCAGCAGTAGGAGGACATCTATGCCAAGCAGAGTTCCAGCAGCAGCAGGACATCCATCCCAAGGAGAATTCCAGCAGCAGCAGGGCATCTATGCCAAGAAGAGTTCTATCAGCAGCAGGACACGCATGATGAATTCCAGTAGCAATAGGATAGTCATGACAAGAGAATTCTAAGGGCAGAAGGGTACTCATTGAGAGTCCTAGTCCTAGAAGAGCAAGAGGAAGTCCAGCCGCTGTAGAATATAAGATAAGGTAGGAATTCTAGTCTAGGTAGAAATTCAAGAAAGACCAAGAATCCTAGTAGAATTAGAAAACATTTTGGATAAGGTCTATTTTGATAAGATTCTAGCTGCTTAGAAAACCTTGTTGACTTAGGAAAACTTATCCTAAGTGAATAAGGAACTTAAGTAGAACTTAAATTAGGATAAGGCTGTACAATACTATAAATACAACCCATTATTTGATAGCATGGAGATATGCTCCGAATTTGTATGTTTTTATTCATTAATCAAGAATCAAGCTTTAGCATTCTTGCTTATATTCTTATTTATATTTTGGTTGTCTTTTAAGAGTTGACTTGAGATAACTTGGGCTTAAGTCAAGGTGAAGAGTTGTCTTCCTTGCTTAAGAGCTTAGGTTGAAGTTAAGAGTTGTCTTCTTCAACCAAGGCAAGTTGTGATAGGTTTAAGAGTTGTCTTGCCTATCCAACATATCTTTTTATCATTAGTTAATCCCGAGGGACAGCCTAGGGGACAAGAATCAAAGAAAATAACTCAAGAATCAAACAGGGACAACAAGTTACGAGAGGTCTTCAAGAGTCTAACCTGTAAGGTGTAGAAAAGTTGGGACAAGAAATTGGGACCTCAACAGTTCAGCAGTGTGCAGGACGAACTTTTGGGAGCTAGCGGAACATCCCCCCTGGTGCAGAAGAGGCTTCCAGCACATTGGGCAGTGCATGGGACGAACTTCCAAGAGTGACCAGAACATCCCTGTGGGTGCGGCAGCTGCGTTTATGTGTTCGGTAGTGCATGGGACAAAGTTCCAAGAGCAACCAGAAAATCACTGTGGGCTCGGCAGAGGTGTCAGGTTCATTCAGCAGTGGTTGGGATGAACTCCCGGGAGCGACCAGAAAATCCCCACTGGCATACCCAGAGGCTTCAAGCATGTTCGGCAGTGTGCAGGACGAACTTCGGAGAGCGACCGGCATATCCCTGCAGGCACAGTAGAGGCATTGGGTGCTTTCGGCAGTGCATGGGACAAACTTCTGGAAGTGACTGGAGCATGCCCTGTGGGCATGGCAGATGCGAGGGCACATTCAGCAGTGCAGGGGGACAAACTTCGGAGAGCGACCAGAACATCCCTGCAGGCATGGCATCGGCGTTTGATGTGTTTGGCAGTGTGTGGGATGAACTTCTGGGAGTGACCAGAACATCTCTGCGGGTGCGGCAGAGGCATCGGTTGTGTTGGACAGTGCGCGGGACAAACTTCCAGCAGTGACTGTAACATCCCCGCGGGCGCGGCAGAGGAGTCAGGCTCATTTGGCAGTGCAAGGGATGAACTTTGTAGAGTGATAGGAACATCTACACTGGGGCTGCAGTGGCATTGAGTGCGTTTGGCAGTGCAGGGGATGAACTTTTGGGAGTGACCGGAATATCCTCATGGGCATGGATGAGGCATCGTCCATGTTCGGCTGTGCTCAAGACAACCTTCCGGGAGTGACCGGAACATCCCCAGTGGGTGCGGCAGTAGCGTCAAACGTGTTCGGCAGTGTGCGGGACAAACTTTCAGGAGCGACCAGAAAATCCCTGTAGGCATGGTAGATGCATCGGGCACATTCGGCAGTAAGCAGGACGAACTTGTAGGAGCAATTGGAACATCTGTATGGGCACGGCAGTGGCGTTGGGCGCGTTCGGCAGTGCACAGGATGGACTTCCGGGAGCAACTGGAAAATCCCCGTGGGCTCGGCAGAGGCATCAGGTGTGTTTGGCAGTGCTCGTGATGAACTTGTGGGAGTGACCAGAACATCCCTGCTGGCATGGCAGCAGCATCAGGCACATTCAGCAGTGTGCAGGATGAACTTTTGGGATTGACTGGAAAATCCCCATGGGCTCGACAGAGGCATTGGACACGTTCGGAAGTGGTCAGGATGAACTTCCAGGACCAACCGGAACATCACCACAGGCGCAGCAGTGGCTTTTGGTGCATTTGGTAGCGTGGGGAATGATGTTCCGGGAGCAACCGCAACATCCCCGTGGGTGTGGCAGCAGCATCAGGCACGTTAGGTTGTGCAGGGGACGAATTTCTGGGGGTGACCAGAACATTCCTGTGGGCGCAGCAGATGCTTCAGGTGCATTCAGCAGTGCACCGGATGAACTTCCTGGTGCAATACTGTCAATACAGCAGCAGCATCGGGCATGTTTGTCTGTGCGGACGAACTTCTGGGAGTGACCCGAACATCGCCGTGGATACAGCAAAGGCTTCGGAAGTATTGGGCATTGCACAGGATGAACTTCCCATAATATCCAAAACATCCCCGTGGCCGCGGCAGCAGCTTTGGGCGTGTGGCGTGCTGAGCAATGCATGGGATGAACTTCCAAGAGCGACCGGAACATCCCTGCAGGGGCATGGCAGCAGTGTTGAACACGCTGGGCAATGCATGGGATGAATTTCCAGGAGCGACCAGAACATCCTCGCGTTCGCGGTATCTGCATCGGGAACATTCCACAGAGCATGGTATGAACTTCTTGCAGCGACCTGAACATCTCTGTGGCGTGGCAGCAATGTTGGACACGTTTGGCAGTGCGCAAAATGAATTTCCAGGAGTGACCGGAAACTTCTTCGCAGGCGAGGAAGAGGCTTCGGGCACGTTGGGCAGTGCATGGGATGAACATCTGGGGCATAACCGGAACGTCCCTGCAGGTGCAGCAAAGGTTTGGGCATGTTGGGCAGCATGAGGGATGAACTAGGGGGAGCAACTGGGACATCCCCACTGATGCGGCAGAGGTGTGGGGCACGTTCGGCAGTGCGTGGGAGGAACTTCCGAGAGTGACCAAAACATCCCTGTGGGCGTGCGAGAGGCGTCGGGTGTGTTTATTAGTGTGTGGGACAAACTTCCGGCTGCGACCGGAACATCCTGACGGGCGGGCCAGAGGCATCAGACACGATTAGCAATGCGTGAGATGAACTTCGAAAAGCGACTGGAACATCCCTGCGGGCACAGCAGCGGCATTGGGCGCATTCAGCAGTGCGTGAGACGAACTTCCCAGAGCTTCTGGGGCATCCCTGCAAGCATGGCAAGGCATTGGGTGCATTCGTGTTGGGGTCCCGATTTTTTTCCCCAACTTTTCTACACCTTAGGGGTCAGCACGCCTACTGGAATCCTTCCTAACTTGCTGTCCCGTTTGATTCTTGAGTTCTTTTCTTATTTTATATCCCGCTAAGCTGTCCCTCGGGTTAACTAATATATATATAAAGATATGTTGGATAGGCAAGACAACTCTTAAACCTATCACAACTTGCCTTGGTTGAAGAAGACAACTCTTAACTTCAACCTTAGCTCTTAAGCAAGGAAGACAACTCTTAACCTTAACTTAAGCCCAAGTTATCTCAAGACAACTCTTAAAAGATAACCAAAATATAAACAAGAATGGAAGCAAGAATGCTTACCTTTGATTCTTGATTAATGAATGACAAAATAACAAAATTCGTAGCTTATGAGCTCCTCACAAATAATGGGCTGTATTTATAGTCCTAAGACAGCCTTATCCTAATTTAACTAGTACTTAGGTTCCTTATCCACTTAGGATATGTTTTCCTAAGTCAACAAGCTTTTCTAAGTCAAATAAAACATTATCAAGATAGACCTTATCCTTTGTGTCCTAATCCTACTAGGATTCTTGGTCTTTCTTGAATTCCTACCTAGACTAGAATTCCTACCTTATCTTGTATTTCTACAGCAGCTGCACTTCCTCTTGCCTAATCCTTGTAGGACTAGGACTTTGAATGCATATCCTTCTACCCTTAGAATTCTTCTTGTCGCGACTATCCTATTGCTACTGGAATTCATCATGCGTGTCCTGCTGCTGATAGAACTCTTCTTGGCATAAATGTCCTGCTGGTGCTGGAATTCTCCTTGGCATGGATATCCTGCTGCTGCTGGAACTCTGCTTGGCGTAGATGTCCTTCATTAATTAGGATTAAGTCAAATACTGGTTGGGCTTCACTGCTGGGCTGCATACTTTCTGTTGCCATTCTTGTTATGCACATTTTCTGGCCCATGCTCTCCTTTGTTGCCCCATTTTCTGCCCATTGCCTTTCCTGCATACTTAGGTTCTCAACAATTCGGCAGTGCGCGGAGTGAACTTCCGAGAGCAACCAGAACATCCCCGCAGATGTGGCAGCAGCATCGAGCGCGTTCAGCAGTGTGCATGACAAACTTTGGTGAGCGACTGGATTATGCCTGTGGGTGCAGCAGTAGCTTTGAGCATGTTGGGCAGTGCATAGGATGAACTTCCGGGAGCAACTGGAACATCCCTGCAGGCACGGCAGAGGCTTCAGGCACATTGGGCAGTGCACGGAAGGAACTTCCAGGAACAACCTGAGCATCCATGTGGTCATGGCAGAGGCTTCAGGCATTTGCAGGTGCAAGATTAAATTCCAGGAGCGACCAGATCATCCCCGCTCGCATGGCAAACGTGTCAGACGCGTTCAGCAGTGCACAGGATGAACCTCCGGGAGCGACTAGAACATCTCTGCAGGAATGGGAAGTGGCATCAGACATGCTCGGCAGTGTACAGTATGAACTTCCAAGAGTGACTGAACATCCCCGCGGGCATGGTAGAGGATTCGGGAGCATTGGGCAGTGCACGAGGCAAATTTCCAGGAGCAACCGGAACATCCCCGCGAGTGCAGGGGGGGGGGTAGAGGATTCGGGCGCATTGGACAGTGCACAGGACAAAACTTCCAAGAGCGATCAGAACATCCCCGCAGGTGCAGTAGAGGATTCGGGCACATTGGCAGTGCATGGGACAAACTTCCGAGAGCAACCAGAATATTCCTGCAGGCATGGCATTGATGCCAGATGAACTTCAGGGAGCAAACAGAACATCCCCGTGGGTGCAGCAGAGGTTTTGGGCACATTGGGCAGTGCACAGGATGAACATCTGGGAGCAATTGGAACATATCCTTGGGCACGGTAGAGGCTTCGGTTGCATTGGGCAGTGCATGGGATGAACTTCTAGGAGTGACCGGAACAACCCCGAGGGAGCAGCAGAGGCATTAGGCACATTCGGCAGTTTGCAGGACGAATGTCCGGGAGCAAACGGAACATCCCTGCAGGCACAGAAGATGCTTTGGGAACAATGGAGAGTGTGTGGGACGAACTTCTGGGAGCGACCCAAACATCCCTGTGGGCACAGCAGAGGTGCCAGGTGAGTTTGGCAGTGTGGGGATGAACTTCTGGGAGCAACCGGAAAATCCCTGCTGGCATGGCAGCGGTGTTGTGAGCATTCAGCAGTGCACGGGTCGAACTTCTGGGAGAGACTGAAACATCCCCGTGGGTTCAGTAGAAGCACTAGTGCGTTCAGCAGTGCACGGGATGAACTTTTGGGAGTATCGATAAATCCCTGCAGGCACGAAAGCGGTGTCGGGTGTGTTCAGCTGTGCTTGGGACGAACTTCCAGGAGTGATCGAATCATCCCCGCGGGTGCAGTAGAAGCACTAGGCGCATTTGGCAGTGCATGGGATGAACTTTTGGGAGTGATCAGAAAATCCCTGCAGGCACGACAGCAGTGTCGGGTGTGTTCAGCTGTGCTTGGGACGAACTTCCAAGAGTGACCGGAACATCCCTGCAGGTGTGGGCAGAGGCATCAGGCATGTTCAGCAATGTGCAGGATGAACTTTTGGGAGCAACTGAAACATCCTCGCGGGCATGGTAGAGGCTTCGGTGTGTTGGCCAGTGCACGGAACAAACTTCTAGGAGTGACTGGAACATGCCCGCGGGCATGGCAGAGGCATCGGGCGCATTCGGCAGTGTGCAAGATGAACTTCTGGGAGTGACCAGAACATCCCTGCAGGCGCGGTGGAGACTTCAGGTGCGTTAGGCAGTGTGCAGGACAAATTTCCAGGGTGACTAGAACATCACCATGGCCATGGCAGAGGCATTGGGTGCATTCAGCAGTGTGTGGGAAGAACTTGTGGAATAAACTTCCAGGAGCGACCGAAACATCCCCGCAGGTGCAGAAAAGGCTTCAGGCGCATTGGGCAGTGTGCGGGATGAACTTCTGGGAGAGACCAGAACATCCCTGCGGACGAAGCAGAAGCATTGGGTGCGTTTGACAGTGTGCAGGATGAACTTTCGGAAGCAACCGGAACATCCCCGCTGGCGCAGCAGCGTCATTGTGCACATTTGGCAGTGCACGGATTTAATTTATGGAAGCAGCCAGAACATCCCCAGCGGTCGCAGCAGAGGCTTTGGGTGTGTTGGGCAGTGCACGGGGCAAACTTCCAGGTAGGACCAGAAAATCCCCACGGGCGCACAGTGGCATTGGGTGCATTTGGCAGTGCTTAGGATGAACTTCAAGGAGTGACCAGAACAACCCTGTGGGCGTGGAAGAGGTGTTGGATGCATTCGGCAGTGTACAGGGCAAACTTCCAGGAGCAACCCCAACATGCTTGCTGGGGCAGTGAGCAGGATGAACTTCTGGGAGCAACCAGAACATCCTTGCAGGCACGGCAGAGGCTTTGGCACATTTAGGAAGTGCATGGGATGAACTTCTGGGATCAACTAGAACATCCCCTGGGGCACGGCAGAGGCTTCCACCACTTTGGACAGTGTGCGAGATGAACTTCAAGGAGCGACCGGAACATCACCGCGTGCATAGCAGCGGCGTCGGACACATTTGGCAGCATGCGGGACAAACTTCTGGGAGCAAACATCCCCGTGGGCATGGTAGAGGCGTCGAGCCCATTTGGCAGTTCATGGTACAAACTTCCGGGAGAGACCGGAAGATCCCCTTGGGCACTGTGGCAGCATCGGACACATTCGGCATTTTGTGAAACGAATTTCCAAGAGCTACCGGAACATCCCTGTGGGTGCTTCTGTGGCTTTGGACCCATATGGTAGTCCACAGATTGAACTTCCAGGAGTGACCAAAACACCCCCATGGGCAGGGTAGAGGCTTCAGGTGAGTCGGGCAGCATGCAGGATGAACTTTCGGGACTGACTGGAACATTCCCGCTAGTGCAGTAGATGTGTCAGTCGTGTTTGGCTGCGCATGGGACAAACTTCTGGAAGCAACTAGAACAACCCTGCAGGCGCAGCAGAGGCATTGGGCACGTTCGGCAGTGCTTGGGATGAACTTTGGGGAGCGACCGGAACATCCTTGTGGGTGCAGGAGAGGCTTCGTGCACATTGGGTAGTGCATGGGACAAGCTTCTGGGAGCAACCAGAACATCCCCGAGGGCACAACAAAGGTGTCAGGCGCATTCCGTAGTGTGCGGGATGAATTCTGGGAGCAACCAGAACATCCCAGCAGGCTTGGCAGTGCCGTCAGGCACATCCGGCAGTGTGCAGGATGAACTATTGGGAGCGACTGAAAATTCCACGTGGGCTCACTAGAGTCATTGGACATGTTTGGCAGTGCTCGGGACAAACTTCTGGGAGTGACCAGAACATCCTGGTGAGCATGGCAGAGGTGATGGGTACATTTGATAGTGCACGGGATGAACTTCTGGGAGTGACCAGAACTCCCTGCGGGCATGGCAGAGGCTTTGGATGCATTGGGCAGTGCGCGGGATGAACTTGCAGGAGCAACCGGAACATCCCCACAGGCATGGCAGTGGCTTCGGGTGCGCTTGGCAGTGTGCAGTATGAACTTCTAGGAGCAACCGTAAAATCCCTGCAGGCACGGCAGAGGCATCGGACGCGTTTAGCAGTGCTCAGGATGAACTTCCGGGAGTGACCGGAACATCCCTGTGGGCGTGGCAAAGGTGTCGGGCGCATTTTGCTGCATTTTGCCATGCACGAGGTGAACTTCTAGGAGTGAGCAGAACATCCCTGTTGGCACAGCTGCGCTTGGCAATGCGAGGGACAACTTCCCAGGAGCGATCGAAAACATCTCTGCGGCCACAGCAGAGGCTTCGGGTGCATTGGGCAGTGTGTGGGACGAACTTCTGGAAGTGACCAAAACATCCCACCGGGCACGGCAGAGGCCTTTGACACGTTTCTCAGTGCTCAGGATGAACTTCAAGGAGCGACCAGAACATCCTCACGAGCACAGCAGAGGCTTCGGACGCGTTTGGCAGTGTGCGGGATGAACCTTAGGGAGTGACCAAAAAATCCATGCAGGCTCGGCAGAAGTGTAGGATGTGTTGGCCAGTGCTCGGAATAAATTTTTAAGAGCAACCGGAATATCCCTGCACGTGGAGCAGAGGCATCGGGCACGTTTGGCAGTGCGTGGTACAAACTTCCGTGAGCAGCCAGTACATCCCCGCAGGTGCAGTAGAGGTATCGGTCGCATTCGGCTGTGTGCAGGACGAACTTCCAGGAGCAACAGGAAATCCCAGCAGGCGTGGCAGCGGCATTGGGCTCGTTTGGCAGTACACAGGACGAACTTCCAGGGGGCGACTGAAATATCCCTGTGGGCTCAGCAGAGGCATTGGATGCGTTCGGCAGCGCTCAGGAGGAATTTCTGGGAGCGACTGGAAATCCCTAGGTGCGGCAGTGGAGTCAGACACATTCGACAGTGCATGGGATGAACTTCCGGGAGTGACCGGGACATCCCCACGGGCGTGGGAGAGGCTTTGTGTGCATTGGGCAGTGCATGGGACGAGCTTCCAGGAGAGACTGGAACATCCCCGCGGGTACAGCAGAGGAGTCAGGCGCATTCGGCAGTTCACTGGACGAACTTCCGTGAGTGACCGGAACATCCCCGCAGGCTCGGCAGCGCCATCGGGTGTGTTGGCAGTGCGTGGGATGAACTTCCGGGAGCGGCTGAAAATTCCCTGTGGGCTCGGAAGAGGCGTTGAATGCATTCGGCAGAGCTCGGCATGAACTTCCAAGAGTGACTGGAACATCCCCACTGGCATGGCAGAGGCATCGGGCATGTTTGGCAGTGTGTGGAATGAACTTCCGTGAGCAACTGGAACATCCCTGTGGGTGTGATAGAGGCTTTGGGCGCATTGGGCAGCGCACGGGACGAATTTCCAGAAGCGACCAGAACATCCCCGTGAGCATGGCAGCAGCATTGGGGGCATTCGGCAGTCCACGAGAGGAACTTCCCAGGGGCAGAACATCCCCACGGGCACAGCAGAGGCATCAGGTGCGTTTCGACAGTACGCAGGATAAACTTTTGGAACAATCGAAAAAATCCTCGTTGGTGTGGTAGAGGCTTTGGACGCATTAGGCAGTGCACGGGATGAACTTTCGAGAACGTTGGGATCATTCCCACGGGTGCCGCAGAGGTGTTGAGTGTGCTTAGCAGTGAGAGGGACGAACTTTGGGGGCATCGGACATATTCGGCAGTGCCTGGGACGAACTTTCGGGAGCGATCGCAACATCCCACAGGTGCAGCAGAGGCTTCAGGCGTGTTCGGCAGTGTGTGGGATGAACTTAAGCGTGCAGCCAGAAAATCACTGCAGGCTCGGCAGAGGCATCAGACATGTTGGGCATTCTCAGGACAAACTTCTGGGAGGACCGGAATATCACTGTGGGCGCGAAAGTGGGCCATGTGCGTTCAGCTGTGCATGAGACAAAGTTCCAGGAGCGACCAGAACATCCTCGTGGGCTCGGCAGAGGCTTCAAGCACGTTGGGTAGTGCATGGGATGAACTTCTGTGAGCGACCAGAACATCCCCGCTGGCACAGCAGAAGCGTCATGTGCATTTGGCAGTGTGAAGGACAAACTTCCAGGAGCAACCAGAACATTCCCACAGGCATGGCAGCGGCATTGGACACATTCGGCAGTGCACGGGATGAACTTCTGGGAGTGATCGGAACATCCCCGTACAGGTGTGGCAGAGGCTTCGGACGTGTTGGGCAGTGCATGAGACGACCATCTGGGAGCGACCAAAACATCCCTGCAGGCACGGCAGAGGTGTCGGGCATGTTGGACAGTAAATGGGACAAATTTCCAGGAGCAACCGAAACATTCCTGCAGGCACGGTATTTGCATCAGGCGCGTTCGTGTTAGGGTCCTGACTTTTTTGCCCAACTTTTCTACACCTTAAGGGTCAGCACACCTACTAAAAACCTTCCTAACTTGCTGTCCCATTTGATTCTTGAGTTCTTTTCTTATATTTATCTCCCCTGTGCTGTCTTTTGGTTTAACTAGTATATAAAAGGATATGTTGGATAGGCAAGACAACTCTTAAACCTATCACAACTTGCCTTGGTTGAAGAAGACAACTCTTGACTTCAACCTAAGCTCTTAAGCAAGGAAGACAACTCTTAACCTTGTCTTAAGCCCAAGTTATCTCAAGACAACTCTTAAAAGATAACCAAAATATAAACAAGAATGGAAGCAAGAATGCTAACTTTGATTCTTGATTAATGAATGAGAAAAATACAAAATTCGGAGCATATGCCTCCTCACAAATAATTGGCTGTATTTATAGACCTAAGACAGCCTTATCCTTATCCACTTAGGATATGTTTTCCTAAGTCAACAAGCTTTTCTAAGTCATCTAAAACATTATTAAGATAGACTTTATCCCATTGTTTCCTAATCCTACTAGGATTCTTAGTCTTTCTTGAATTTCTACTTAGACTAGAATTCCTACTTTGACTAAGTCTTTCTGTGCTTATCTTATCTCCTCTCTTACAGCTACTGAACTTCTTCTTACCATTTCCTTCATGGATTAGAACTTCCATTATGGCGTGTCCTTCCATTCCAAGATTCCTCCTTGATGTGAACATCTTGTTGAAGTCAAACCTGCCATGACGTCCTGCTGCTGCTGGAGTTCTTCATGCCGTCAATCTCCTTCTCCTGGTCGGATTGCTTCATGCGTGACCCTGCCAATGCTGGTCTTCTTCTTGGCTTGGATTTTTGCAATCAATTAGGACTGAGTCAGAACCTGGCTGTGCTTCACTGCTTGCTGCGTGCAGGCTTGTTGCATGCACATTCTGGCCTGTTTCTGCCTCTCTTGCTGCTTGGGGCCTTGAGTGCATTTGCTCACGCTCCCTTTGCCTCCTAAGGTCCTCAACAATCCTCCTTTCTTGGAGACTCACCTTGTCCTCAAGGTGGAAATTAGGAAAATGTTGCTTCTGGATGTCATTATGGTCTTCCCAAACTTGTATAGGGTAATGGCAAAGGTTGTAGCAATCCTTTGGTCTTGCCATCTTCTGGTTTTATCCATTGGCAAATGTCACAATTGATGTCTTTCTTCTTGTCTTCTGCCTCGAATCCTTCCAGCCAAAAGAATAGCTTGAACCATCCTGAATGTCCTCCTTCCCGTGAGTTGTGGAAGTGATTCAAGATCTTTCCTCTTAGTTCCGATATGTTTGGTACATACACCTGCTGGTTGTGCCAAATATATCTGTTCTTAAGGGTGAATTTACTAACATTAGGATCCAAATTCTTGATCTTCTCCATGAGCTCTTGGCTTTGAGGGTCAATCTCTATTGCCTCCTTGATTTCTGTCCATACATTCCACTCGGTTCCGCTGATGGCAATGAGGCATGTGTCATTAGGCTCACATGCTGTCCACAATGCTTGACCTCTATTGCTTCTGGACAATGCGTCTGCCACCTTGATTTTCCTTGCCTGGTTTGTATATTTTTTCATACTCATAACCCAGTAACTTGACAAGGAACTTTTGCTGCTCCAGGGTGGTAATTTTCTGCTCCATGAGGCTTCTCAAGGGTTGTTGATCTGTAATGATCAGGAATTTCTCCCAAGAAGGTAAGGTCGCCATACCTGACTGCATGGATGATGGCCAACATCTCCTTGGCATATACTAACCATTCCTTCTTCATGGGCCCTATGACTCTGCTCATGTATGCAATAGGTCTTCCAGCTTGACTCAGGACAGCACCTATTCCATCTTGACATGCGTCGGTGTGAAGCTCGAAGGTTTGGTTGAAGTCGGGCAGTGCTAACACTGAGGGTCTCACACATAGCGCTTGCTTCAACAACTTGAATGTGTCTTCACTCTTCTCTGTCCATAGGAGTCCATCCTTCTTCAGAAAATCCATTAATGGTTTTGCTATGGCGCCGTATTTTTCGAACAAATCGGCGATAGTAGCCTGTCAAGCCTAGAAATCCTCTAAGTTCTGTGACATTCTTAGGAGTTGGCCATGTTTGCATGGCTCCTATTTTCCATTGGTCTACCTTCACTCCATCTCGGATATGATGTGAGCGAGGTATTCAAGCTCCTCTTGCATGAACGTGCACTTGGATGCCTTGATAACGAAGTGATTTCTTCTTAACAGCTCAAGCACTTTTGCTAAGTGTTCTATGTGATCATCATGGTTCCTGGAATAGACCAAAATGTCATCAAAGAAAACTAAGACAAACCTGCACAAATAAGGTTTGAAGATGTCATTCATAGCTGCTTGAAAGGTGAAGGGTGCATTGCATAGTCCAAAGGGCATGACTAGGTACTCGTAGTGTCCACTATGAGTTCGAAATGCTGTCTTCTGCACGTTCTCTTCTTTCATGCGTATTTGATGATATCTGGCCTTGAGATCCAGCTTGGTGAACAGCTTTGTTCCATGTAACTCATCCAGCATATCATCAATTGTTGGGATCGAAAATGATCCTTGACAGTTGTTTGGTTGAGTGCCTGATAATCAGTGCAAAACCTCCAAGTTCGTCTTTCTTTCTAACAAGTAGAATGGGAGAAGAAAAAGGGGAAGTGCTAGGTCGGATAATACCTTGCTGTAGCATCTCTTCCACTTGTCTTTTGATCTTGTTCTTTTGGCAGTGCGCGTACTGGTAAGGTGCTACATTAATCGCCTTGGTTTCATTGATTAATGGGATGGCATGGTCGTAATGTCTTGAGGGTGGTATCCCTTGTTGCTCTCCTAAGACATCTCCAAACTGCTCCAATAGGTTCCTTACTGTCAATGGTATGTCTTCTGTGTGTTCTGTCCTTCATGATGTTCGGTCATGTTTTCAACCTTTGTGGCCAAGAGAACTGCAAAACATTGTTCCCTTTTTTCTGTATAGTCGTTCAAGGGTACTTACCTTACAATGATGCACTGTATTGGTGGTGCATGCCTCCCACGTGCAGTCCCTTCCCTTCCATTGGAAGCACATGGCCATGGATTTGTAGTCGAACATTATCTTGCCTATGGTTTTAAGCCACGCATTGCCTAAAACCACATCAAGGCCTGCCAAGGCTAACACATGCAGTTCTGCTTCTATTTTGACTCCTTGAATCTGCATTGCTACTACCTTGATAACTTGCATGCACTTGAGCTTTTGTCCGCTTGCCACTCTTACCTCAAAGGGTGCAATCCTTTTTGGACATAGCTGGAGTGTTTTGACCTGTTTTGTGTTGATGAAGTTATGGGTGGCTCCACTATCAATCAACACCAAAATATTCTTGTCGTTTATGGTTGGGAACAGCCTCATTGCAGTAGGCTTGGTGGTTGCCCCTACTGCATGCAAGTTGATTTCGCCTTCTTCTGCATGATCCGGGGAGTGTACTGCCTCTGCTTCCTCCTTGCTGTCCATGCGGCTTTCTTGATCTTCCTGCATCACTACTGGATCCCCTTTGCTAATTTTTTGAGTGCTAGAGAAATCTTTAACGTTGCATGGAATGTCTAGATCTTCAGTGTTCAAGCTGTAACACGGATAATCATCATTCTGTCCAGGGAATTGAAAATCTAAAACAGATGCAGATGATGGCGTTTGATCCATATTTGTGCCTTGTAAAGCTTGCTGCTTGCTATGCATATTTTCCACTGCAGTTTGAACAATGAATGGTCTGAAGGTCTGATCTCTTGCAGCTTGTGATGCTGTCTGTGAAAGATCAGCAAGTCCTTCAATCTGGACAGGAATATGATTAGGAACTTTGTCTTCTGATCCAGGTTTAGCCAACAAGGCAGATTGTGCCTGTTCTGGTGGATAATTTGTAGAAGCATTGGAATGTTCTTGCAATCCATTCAAAGACCTATTTAATCCTGCATCCAAATCAATTTGCTGTCTCTCCAACCTGGTCAGTTCTAATGAAGATGTAGATGGCAGTCCAGTGGAAACTATTGGAGCTCTTAAGTCATTGTTCTGCAAACTGATATGGTAGAGATGTAGAAGTAGCAGCATGAACATGAACAGTTGAATCAGGACGTTTGGCAGATGCATTGTTCAACTTATCACAAGGCATCTGCACCTTTAACTTGGCATTCAGACATACCAAGTCAGGTCCTAGAACGCTTGTGTCCTTAGCGTTACCATCACTTGGATGTGCATACGCATCTTCTGTGTGCAATTTTTTTCCTCCACTATCATCAACTGAAATTGCTGGTGATGAAACGTCTTCACTTGTTCTCCAGATTGGCATCTCAGGAGGCAGAGATGAGTATTCCAAGTTCTGAACTGGTGCAGCACTCTCTGGATTTGATGAAGGAAAGACTTGGTTCCCATCAAACTCGGAGCAAATATTTGTGATGCTGGATGGGCTAATCCTTCTACCTTCTCTGCCATAGGTAGCCTTAAGCCAACACCACCATTGATTGGCCCTCCCACATAGGTGATAGGATGCAAAATCAACCCTTTCACCCCTCTCTACACCTTGTTTTTAAAAGTAAAATTCAGCTTTGGAGATCCATTTGGTTGGATCTCCTATCTCAAAGGTAGGGAATTCAATTTTTACCTTTGGTCGAGTGTAGTGGCTTGGGCTGTTGTAGTGCTGCCATTCCTCTCTCCTATTTGTCCGCCAACGTTCTGCCTCATGATGACTCTGCATTCTCCTTGGCTGCCATACTGCTGGCCTTTGATCCAAGACCTCATCGTCGCTGTATTCATCATAGGGGCCATGGGGCTGGTGCAAATTCGGTGGCACCTCCCTTCTGCACCCTAGACTCATGTGCACTCTCCCCCTTTCTTGAGAGGGAAGCTGCTCATGGTCAGAATCTTCCTCCTGCTCATGGTGCCGTGAGATCTCTGAATGCAGCCTTCTAGGTTGCTGTGGCAGTATGCTGCTCCTGGCTTTCTCAGTTTTGACTTGTTTTCCAGCCACTCGTGGTGTGTCTCTCTTCAATTGCTCAAGAGAATGGATGATAGAAGATAATTGATGTTTGATATCACTTACCTGGATGTCGAGTGAGCTTCGGTTCCTCTATAAGGTCAGAATTCTCTGAAAGTCCTTGTTAGTTTGCTGTTGTGGTGAAGGTGAATGCTGCCCAGATGACATGGTAACCTTCATGCCTTTCAATTGAATGGTGTTTGTGCTTATCTCTCAACAACAGAAAATTTGTTGGGATGATTGTGCTACTTCTCAACGAAAGCACCAATTTGTTGGGGTCCCAATTTTTTTCCCCAACTTTTCTACACCTTAGGGGTTAGCACGCCTACTAAAAACCTTCCTAACTTGCTGTCCCGTTGATTCTTGAGTTCTTTTCTTATATTTACGTCCCCTAAGCTATCCTTCGGGTTAACTAATATATAAAAGGATATGTTGGATAGGCAAGACAACTCTTAAACCTATCACAACTTGCCTTGGTTGAAGAAGACAACTCTTGACTTCAACCTAAGCTCTTAAGCAAGCCCAAGTTATCTCAAGACAACTCTTAAAAGATAACCGAAAATATAAACAAGAAAGTAAGCAAGAATGCTAACCTTTGATTCTTGATTATTGAATGAGAAAAATACAAAATTCGGAGCATATGTCCTCCTCACAAATAATGGGCTGTATTTATAGTCCTAAGACAGCCTTATCCTAATTTAACTAGTACTTAGGTTCCTTATCCACTTAGGATATGTTTTCCTAAGTCAACTAGGTTTTCTAAGTCATCTAAAACATTATCAAGATAGACCTTATCCCACTGTTTCCTATTCCTACTAGGATTCTTGGTCTTTCTTGAATTCCTACTTAGACTAGAATTCTTACTTTGACTAAATCTTTCTGTCCTTATTTTATCTGCTCTCCTACAGCTGCGACCTTCATCTTGCCGTTTCCTTCTAGGATTAGGACTTCCATTATGGCGTGTCCTTCCATTCCAAGATTCCTCCTTGACGTGAACATCTTGCTGAAGTCAAACCTGCCATGACGTCCTGCTGCTGCTGGAGTTCTTCATGCCATCAATCTCCTTTTCCTGCTAGGATTGCTTCATGTGTGTCCTGCCAATGCTGGTCTTCTTCTTGGCTTGGACTTCAACAAGCAATTAGGACTGAGTTAGAACCTGGCCGTGCTTCACTGCTTGCTGCATGCAGGCTTGTTGCGCGCACATTCTGGCCTGTTTCTGCCTCTCTTGCTGCTTGGGGCCTCACACGCATTCGCTCATGCTCCCTTTGCCTCCTAAGGTCCTCAACAGTTTGGCAGTGTGCAGGACAAGCTTCCTGGAGTGTCCACAACATCCCCGCGGGCTCGGCTGTGGCATCAGATATGTTTGGCAGTGTGTGGGATGAATTTCCAGGAGGGACCTGAACATCTCCATGGGTGTGGCAGTGGCATCAGGGGTGTTCATCTGTGCACGGAACGAACTTCCGGGAGTGACTGGAGCATCCCCATGTACTCAAAAGTGGTGTTGGGCGCATTCGACATTGTCCGGGATGAACTTTCGGGAGCGACTGGAAAATACCCGCAGGGCTTGCAGAGGCGTTGGACGCATTCGGCAGTAGTAGAGACAAACTTCCGGGAGCAACCGGAACATCCTTGCGGGTGTAGCAGAGGCTACGAGGGTGCTCAACAGTGAGCGGGATGAAATTCTAGGAGCGGCCAGAAAATCCTCTTG
>BNST01000411.1:0-118327 GCA_019650275.1 Xylocarpus granatum | reverse complement strand
GGCGGATCGCCACAACTTTCATTCGCTTGCCTTGGAGCTGTTGCCTTCCGACTGGTTGATGAAGCTCAAGAATATCTACTCGAAAGCAACAATTTTGTACATCTTCCATGTATCCTCCTTACCGTCGTTGATTTTAGGATTTAGACATGACATCCTATTCTCCCCCACCTTACCCAAAAAAAAATCCAGCTTGTTCACCAGTCAATGTTGAATTGGGTATGGATTTTGATTGATCTCCGAAGCAAATTCTGAAAGCAAAAGTATCTACACGACAAATTCCCGACGGGTATACCAAGCTTCGGAGGGTGAAAAAGAAAACCGTCTGAGGTTGCTTACTGCTGTTGTCTTAGCAGAATGCATAACTACAAACGACACATTCTGATATAGTCCTTAAAAAATGGAAATTTAAGGTTAAAGACAGTTGAATCAGGCGAAACAGAGAAAATGGGAGGTTTATGCTTTGACGTGGTTTGTTGCCATTATAACTCCCACAACAACTGCCATAATTGGACGACCCTTATAAGAATTTGTGTTATCAATTAATTGTTAAAACAATAAAAAGGGCAGTGATATTCAAACAGATGACGGAGAATCTACAATGTTTCATTGAAAACCAATCATTAAATCATATAATTTACAAACGTGAGTAATTGTCAATCACTTCTTTTTTCTTCTTCTTCATTGTCTAGCTCTCTTCTTCGATTCAGGTGTCTGAGATTATTGCTTCAGACTACGATTCGAACCCGGACGATTCGGCGAATAACTCCCCACCTATTATGCCGTCTCCGTGTATTCTTATCCGGAGCAATTTAGGTTCTGACTCAGTTCTATGGCAACTCAGAACCCAATTACCCAATGTATAAATAGTTTAATTTCCCAAAAAGGAAGTGTTAAATTTAACACACCCACCTGCCTTTACTTGTGGAAAGCATGACTCCGAAGAATTAGTAAACCCAACTGGAGCAACTCAACCGAGTCAATCACATACATGAACTCGGGCACTGTTTCCTTACTGTGCTTGTAGTTCCCGTCTTACGTCTGGGCGAGCTCAGTCACTTGGACTGAGTCAAACCCGGGTCGGAATCATAGTATTTATCTTTATTTTCTGTCCGTGTCGGCTGGTTGGTTACATATTTTCTTACCAGACGGTTTTAATGGCAATTCCACGGAGTAAGGGTCGAGATTCTGTCCAAAAGTCAATGTTTTTCTTAAAACCCACATGGCAGTGCCTCTGAAAATCCTCGAGATTCACGGAACGGCCCAAGTGACCGGAATCCGATCGCGAAATGAACTGAATCACTTCTTCGAACACCGACTCGTCGCATGGGATGGCTAGCGGACCTTGGTTAGTGAATCCGTACGCTTCTTCAGCTTGAACAAGTAGTTTCTTAAACATCGGATGGTTCAAGTACGCCGCTCGCACTACAAATCTCCTGAAACTGGTGCCCACGCACACCGCCACATGTCCGGCGGGGACATCGGAGGGTATGCGCTTGGCGGACATGCGGGTCTTGTTACGCCACCTTCGTAGCAATTGTCTTAGCCTCACAATGTGGCGGATTTTATTACATTTCCCAGACCCAGAAGACATTTTCCGGGGAAAAAAACGAGAGAAAAAGAAACGACTCTTCAGTTTCAAGGGTTTCTTGCCTCAATGATTGCAAGAGAATGTTTTGGGCATTAACAGATGCGTGGAGAAGGTTTATAAAAAGACAGAGTTGAGAAAGTGCCCTTGGTTTTTGAAGTAATCACAGCATTGTCCCTGCTGTTGATCGATATTTTTACTACCATACCTTTAATAAAATATTAATACCTAATAAAATTTATAATAATAAATAAAATTTATAAATTAATTTTATATAATAACACAAATTAGATAATAAATAATTTAATACGATTAACACAAAATAATTATTATTAACAAAAATTTAAATTTAATTTTAAAAAATAAAAATTAAATTTCATATATTTTATCATAAATTATCGATTTTAATACATTTAAAATTGTGGTTATATATTTATTATTAAAATTACGTGATTATTTTTAAAGTTATTTGGTGGATTTGAAGTTGGCTTGTTCAAAATATTCTTGCAATGGATAATCTTTTCTCGAGAAGCTGAATTTCTTTGAAGTATCAACCATGGAGGAGAAGAAACCATATTTGCCCTCTGACCTCAGCCACTGATTTTGATTTACATATTATTGAATCAACGCCGTGGTAAACTAAGGGAGGAGCATCATGAATTTTGTACGTGACCCACTGATTAATACATGAAGCTTATCCTTTTTATCCCGAAGGAGCACTGGTCTTCGAATTCTATCACTGTACTATTTGTTTATAGGGTCGACAGCCGCCAAGGCCACGGGGAAAGGGACAAGAACTGCAAAGAAACAGCAGCGATTGGCTTTGCTTTCGTTGTCCGTGCGGGGCATACTTTGTGGCCCACACGACGTCGAAATTGAAACGCTTAGCAAGCCATAACTCGCCACGTGCCAAGTTTGAAGACAAGATGTTCTTTCTCTGTAAGTGGTTGAGCTTAGCTGAGGCCTGTTCAAGATGCCTTCGCTCCTTGAGGAAACGATTTTATATTCTCCAAATCTCCCGATGCCCCGTGTGTAATATGCTCCCCATCTTTCCCCCTTCTTTAAAACCCCTGAACAAACTGCCATAATATTTCATCCTCTTACCCCAATCAAATTATTGACACTTGGCACCTATGTTGACCATCAAGATCGATCGATCGATCAATCATTTTGTTTCGTACGTTGATGATGATGATACTAAGAAAATGAGTAAGATTTCTCTACAAATCTTGAACAATAAATGCATAAAAGCAAATTTTGAATGGTCAAGATGGGCCACTAGGATTCGTGGGTCCCCATGCATGTTCTGAGAGGTTGGTGCATCCCCCCTAATGTCAGATGCAATGGTTCATGCCCTACTTGTTAAGATTTAAGGAGCAGATCATCGATTGCTCAATGTTTTAACAGTAATAATTCCTAGGTAACATAATGACTGTAATACCCTCTATTATACAATTAGATCTGAAATTTCATTTCTCTTGTTATTAGGACAAAATATAAGAATATTTGAAACGTGAATAATAATCTTTTTTTTTAAAATTTTTTTTAACAATTTAATAATCAATAAATTTTTTATTATTTTTAAATAAATAAAAATTAATTAATGATATAAAATTACGAGAGAACCTAATCTTGGCGTATATATGCAGTATTTACGAAGGGTAGTTTCGGGTTTTTATCGACCAAGGATTTAAGTACGTATAAAAATCTCGACTGCGAAGGGAATAGGGACCCCACAAAGTGTGTTGACGCGTTCAGCACTTTTGTCGAGGAATACCGTTATTTCACGTCACTGTCAGCCGCTGACATGGCACCTTCTATCTGACTCGGGAGGCACAGCGAATGGGTCCCAATAAAAGAGGACATGTCGCAGCAATAAGATTTTTTTTAATTATTTAAAATTTCCTATATTTGAATTCCACAAGTTAACAGTAGGTGTTATGGAAGTACTTTTAACAAAAGTAGTCGTGTAGGTTCGTAGATGCTTAGTTGTAATGAAATTGGCCTCACGGTCCCACGCTCTCTGGTCTCGTTCTGGTACGGCGTAGTTTTTGATTTCATAACCCCAAGTGGACGGGTAATCCCTTGCGTGTATTGCCCTCACACCCAATTCAACCGCTTCAACAATCATCAGCCTATCTAACATAGACTTCCCAAGATCTGAATCAGTTACCATCGCATCTTCATGGTCGTGCGAGGACAGGATCATTCGTTAAATAAAAATGAAAGCATTGTTAATTGCTTATGGAAGGTGGAGAGAGGACGTGTGTTCATTTGTAGTTTAGTGACAACAGACTGCTTTTGCTGGTAGTTTGTACTGGTGTTTGCTTTGGGAATCTCTTTCAATCCAAATGGGGTTTCGTGGCTAATTGGTCTTGGATTAAGGCCGACAGTCTTTTGGTAATAAAGTATTATCTCATAGCTGTCACGTGAAAAATTTGTTTACAGACAAATTAACAACATCTCTGTGCTTCGGTTTTATATTTCACCAACTTTCGGCGGTATGCAAAGCAGTCTTTGAATGCTGACACTTGTCTAGTTCTATTCCTATGTTGATATGTTTATGATTCTGTCTTTCTCTTCACTTTTGCTGAATGGGGTCAAGGCATCGAATTTCTCAGATAATGTAAACGTGAGGTTGTCTTGCAGCGCAGACTGGTACAGGTTATTGAAGATTTGCCGGATAATGAGATATTTGACAGCTTTGTTTGATCGAGAGCTCAAGACATGACACGCAGCCTATTAAATTGCAGGATTTCATGTCAGGATACATTTTATCAGTGCGTAATTGTTGCTTGGTTAGAGGGATCGAGTTCTGATTCTTCTGTGCGTTGAGGTTAAACCTGAAACTTGAAGTTTTGTGTGTATTGAAAATAAATAAAAACAAATTGGTTCCAAATCTGCCCAACAAGGAACTAACCCAGCTTCTTCGCTTGGTTCCCCGTGTGCCAAAGACAAGTTTTCGTAAACTTTTTGCTGGCTCTTAAGTATGATACATCGACCTGCTTATTAGCATGCAGAAGCTTAAGTTCTGTGAAGATGAGGCAAAGCTGTAGCCAGTTGGGTGAAATTATAACTCCATTAGTTGTCCAGTTTGGTAGCATTTCTATATAATCCTTGTATGGTCATACATCCCTATTGATTTTAGTTCTTAGAAGGACATCTGCATGTATATTTGACTTGTGAATTTCTTTAATATCCACGTTCTGTCCACACTTCCTGTCATTGCCATAACTGAAATACAAATTCGAAAATTAAATCCTGGAACGACCTTAATTTTCTCTAGGTTTATTTATTTCTGGGACAATTGTAAACGGGTTCGCACACTTGGGTTGTTTATTCGAAATTAAGCAGGTCTACTGTCTTAAATTCCGGGCAAGGTATTTAAAAAGACTGCACGTACCTGCAATGGTACTGTTGATATGCTTACAAGGAAGCTTAATTAATTACCTTAATCCTTAGGACAAAAGGGGATAAGGTAATGAGCAGTGCACGCTGAGAACTCATCATTTGCACAGCTTGTAAGTTGTAAGCCACTGCGAATTAAAGTTCTATTTTGCAAGCAAAGCAGTATAGTGACCAAAAAGAAGAAGACAGTACAGATAGGGTTGCACATCACGTACTACATGCAAATGCAACCATTTCAACAGCAATTTAACAGCAAAGAAAGAAGAACCCACCTCCCTTCCGACGTAACTATTGATTCTTTATAATTTACAACCCCGAATACTCTAGCTTGTATTGTATAATCAAAGATTTTGGTGGAAGAGGCAGAGGCAGAGGTATTATTACTAAAAGACCTTTATTTTTTTGCATTTGTGGTGTTTATTTGTCTGGCAAATTTTGGTGGGTAGGATTTATGGGTCAAACTTCAACTTATTGCTCATCATTCCTTGACAGCCTCAGCTTTTTTAATTGATTCAAATGATTGACATGATAACTTCTACTTGTTATGGATCAAGATTTTCACTGTTATAAGGCTATATGGTATGCGATTCTTTCTAATATTAAAAATCCATATGAAATTTCATGTAACTTCTTCTCATTGACCTTTTCAAGTCTTCCAGTGTGTGAATAACTACTTTGAAGTTTTAGTGCAAATGGGGCCTTGAAAGTTTAATTTTCTTTGTTCATGAACCTCCTTAATGCGGAAATGGAGGTGAAAGTTTACTTTAAGATCATATTTTACAACTGGTTTTTGAATCATTTTGAATAAATAATATGATCTCTCTCAGTCTCTGCATCCAACGAAGATATTTGGAGATCCGTAATCAACATGCATGGAGGAAGATGCCAATGAAAGACGAACCGAACAAAGATTCTAAAGATAACTAGATTATGCAAGAAGAAGGTAACAGTCCCATCAGGTTGTAAGATATCGAGTTTTGATTAAGAGTAAGTGCAGGTCACAAGCCCCGGATTATGCGGGCAAGTTTTGTTCCCATCTGTTCATTAAAATAAACACTCTCACATGGAAGTGAGAATCATCTACCAAACTGATAACCCCTTCTCCTCCAGCTCCTCCTCGTCATGTTGTTTGTGTGTTTCTCTCGCATTTTAATGTTGTGCCAAAAAGTCATGCAGATAATGCACGCTTTACAGTATTGGTACTTGGATATATTCGAGGGACCCAGAACGAATAAATCTGAGGTGTTTATGAAAGAAACCCCATTACTGGACGACGATGATGATGGTGAAATCTGATCGAGATCACAACTATACGATACATATCTGTTTTTGTCAATTCATCCGTCCATTTTCTGAAACTTGCCAATCAGAAGTACACATGTAAATGAAGCGTACTTCCCAAATCTACTACAAAAATGAATGATAAACCGGCAATAATGCTGTAGAATTACGGCATCCCATTATATAACCTGTCTAAATGAAATTAGATTGACGAAATCTCGGAATCAAAGCAGTGTATTGTTGACATCAGTCCAGTCTAGCTGTAGATCACATAACTGCTGCAAATGCAATGCCACGAAGGATCCCACCGAAGAAAATACTTTTCGGCTTCGAGCAATGTCCACGTCGATTGATCAAGGCGATTCAGCAGCGCATTTGATTCGATTTGAACTGACCCACAACCACAAATTTATCAAATAACAAAAGGGGCACTGCTATTCGTGGAGCAAACAGTCAGTGTCCAGCCAGTGAAGTTTGGGACGTTTGCCACTTAACAATACCGCGCATTGAAGATATTGGACTTTGAAATGTAAGTGCATTGACTACGAAGACTAAGGAGATCCACATTTGATGTTTGAATTTATGCAAGGGTCGACATCACAATGACCAAAAACTTGCTAGTGTCACTTACTATGAATTTGATACTGATTCTAAGGGATAAGGTATTATGGTTGATATGTGACCTTAGCCCAAGCCTATCATGATTTCGATAGGAAACAAATGTACAGTGGCAAACTTGTAGTCGTATTATCAGGTTAATCAGCGAACAGGTGACTTACTGACTGAGTTGGAAGGGAAATACTCAAAATGAGATTGGAATATGTATCATTTAACAGTAAAGTCTGAAGAGCATGTATCAATGGTTACAGATCTAAAGCAGACAGAGAATCTCTACACTGCAAATGAAGCTCGTACCCCGCAAATGAAGCTCTACCCCTTGGTATGGTACAACATAATTGTAGAATTGCCGAACAAAGGCTATCAACATACATATTTTAACAGAAATAAAGCCATTGTGCTTGAGAGAATGTATCTCTCTCTCTCTCTTTCCCACCAGCTCTTCCGGGGCCCATCAGCCTGCTTTCTCCTTGAGTGCAACTTCTACCCAACCAATGTTGGCAAAACTGCAGGCAGAAAATGTCTCAATTTCTGTTGAGGAAAAGCCAAACTTGAATTGAAACACCAAAAAGGAAACAATCAAAAATAGATAATGTATACATATCATATACCGCATCAATGAGAAACTATGGTACTTAGTTCTCAAGTCTTAAAGCTCAAAACTCACAAGGCTCAATAGGTTTGCCAATATGAAAATAAGTTGACAAATCCTATGGGTTTAGAGTCGAGTTAAACTTTTTTCACGCCCCTAGAGCATATGGGCCTTTTTACTTTCACAAATCTCACAGGCAAGTAAATGCCTTCAACTGAAAATTAAGCTCCAGCATGCCATTGTCATTCTCTAATGCTTCATAGCTGTTGACGGAGTTTTCTATTTTGCATATATGCCAGTAAAGGGTTCCACATGCCTCTCATTTATGAACTTATACAATAAATATATAGTCACTTAAGAAAAAGCACCTCATTGAAGTCAAATTGGAACATCCAAGTGGCTATTTGGCTAAGTAAAAGCACACATCAGGCGGTATAAAACATGCTAATTGGCTAAGGAGCTTATGCAAACATAGGTACTAAAGCTTTCAGACCGGTAACCATGCGAATGAAAGGTTAATGGACGGAAGAATAGTTCAAAATTAAACTAACGTAGCTCAAGGCCATAAAACTCTCTGCAGCTATTATAGATTAGATCTGAAAAATTACCCAAAAAACCCTTCAACAACTAACATCCCATAGATGCCTTCAATGATCTTCAGCAAATCTATGCTTCTTTGACTTCTTATTTCCATGGTTATTGCTCAAGGAAGATGCTTCCCCACCAACGATTTCATTGTCCTGGGTCTCCATTTCCCCCCCACCCTCCTTCCTCTTCCTGTTGCTCCTGTGGTATCCATATACCAATTAAGCCCATGCATAGGTGTAACAGATTGAATTATTCCAAATTGCAAAATGGTGTCAAAGATCTAACTCAGACCTATGAATTAGTGGAACATCTACTGATTTCTTGTCCAACCAATGGATGCTTCCTGTATGATCTGGGATTAATGATCCAGAAATGTGCAATATTTCCTCGTCAAAACTGCAAAGATGAATCAATGTAAAAGATCATGTATGATAAAATTCAACAGAAATCTACTTCATTTTTTAACTAGAATGGATAACTTCAATAAAATGCTATAAGTCACCTCTTGACTAAAAACCGTATCATGGTTCCAACCTTTATAACGTGCCGTTTATGCAATTTGCTGGCAAATACTTCCTCACCATGTTTCTATGTCAGGAAAAAGAAAATTCTATAAGCAGGCTTATAAAAATTTATTCTCAATATATACAGTCATAAAAGAGAGCAAAAAGAATTGGGAATGGCATGAACATCAAAACACAATGGAAAAGTGGACTTACAGTTTTATAATTGAACTCTTCTCGAATGTCGTCATCTACTATAATTGCAGATGAAAATCCAAGAACAATGATATGAATGGACTCTTGTGTAAGTTTCACAACTTTGCCTTCTGCAAGTGGAAAAAGAAAACAAATGAAGGCGCACACATCCAGTCATTAACACTGAAATATAATTTTACCTAAAATTCAGGCAGCCATATGTATCAAGGGAAAAGAATTACAACTTTCCCTTCTGAACATGGAAAACAGAAAACAAATGTAGGGGGGGTACATCTAATCAGCAACCATGAAATATAATCTTACCAGAGTTCAGGTTGGCAAACGTACAAAGGAAAAAGAAACTTTTTATTTCAGAAACAAAAACACGGAACAATACATTAATAATATTGATTCAATTTTATCAGAAGGAAGACTAACAATTATAAATAGCAAACATAGTTCAATGTTCATGAAATAAACATTTATTTCTATACAATTTAGTTGAACAAAACCAAGATTACAAAATATCTTCAAAAAATTACCTAAGAGGATATTCGGCCTTGGAGAAAAAAGTAAGATCTTTGCTTTTAGCTTCACACCAAAATAAGGCTGTATGCCAGAAAGAACTTTTCCATTTTTCTCCAGAATGTTGACATCATAAGCCAACACAACACCTTCAAAAATTTCACTGTACCTGTCAGACAAACAAAATTAAAAAAATTATTGGAATAACATAGAGGTTAATGAATACCAATATAACTCAAATTGACCTGCAAGCGCGTGTTTACTCTGTCAATCTCGGTACTACCTTCAACAGTGGCCTTGACGGGTAACCGAGATCAGATACCAAAATGTGCAACAACTATTATTTATTCTTAGGGTATAAAGAACGAATAGCTTTAACCATTATATTCAGTTTCATAAAATGTATGCTTATTCTGTTTCACGAACAACAGGATTATTTACACAAATTCGACATATAACCAAGAAGTTGCAACACAATTAATCATAAACCCTTAAACAATGATGGAAAAGAACAATTAATAAAATAAAGAAACTAACTTGAAGAGCAGAGAACTGAGCTCGCGAAGAATGGCTTGAGAAATCCTGTTACTCTTCGATGGGGGCAAATACACCACCAAATTAGCATCTGATACTTTCAGTCCCTCCATTAGTAGACGTAAAGCAAACCCTAATCACGAATAATTTCTTTGCTGTAAATATTCGAGCTATCTCTAATCCTACTGCAACTCTAAAACCCTTCGAGAGTTGCAGTCACTCACTCTTCGTTTTTAGGGTTTTAAACTTCCAGTCGTGTAAAATTCCGATTAGATGCTTGGAGGCCGAGTGTTTAAGACGGGCCATTTGGGTGGGTGAAGTGAGTAATGGTCTGTTTACAATATCATGTCCAAATGCTACGATGGAACCCAAGAGGGGAAAAAGCCCAAGCCCATGGAAATCTTGGGGCCCAGTCCAATTGCAATATTTTGTTCCGAATATTACATACGAATAAACATTTGAAAACCCACCCTCGTCAAAGGCTTGATTACAGAGATAGAAGGTCAAGTTTCCATTCCCAAATCTACCCATTTATTTCAAATGGGCAATTCTCCGTTGACACCGGCATTACTGATGCAAGAAAAAAAGAACAACTTGCAGTCCATGGTAGACTAAGTTGATGTAGTGTCCTTCCTTCTCATCATCGCATGCTTCCAGTGAGGAAAAGCTCGCAATATCATGTGTTTCGAATGCTGGAGTGGAAACTTAATCAATGGAGGGAAGAAGAAAGGACGCTTTCTTTTCCTCTTTTCTTTGGTCTATCATCATTAACTGAAAAGAAAAGCCCGTAAAGCAGCCTTGAGTCTCTGACCACAACCATAAAAAGCAAAGGTAAAGTGATTAAAAAATAGAGCAAGGGCAGAAATAGAGACAAAACGGAGTCCAACATCGTCAGAAAGATTCAGAATCTAAGAAAATGTCCCCTTCCATCCCTACAACTTGTACAGCTTCAGTGTTCCCCTCGTACCACGCCCATTACAAGTTTCTTTCATTACCGATTATCACATGTGGACGCTCTGTGTGTCTCTGTGTGTGTGTGTGTGTGTGTTTGTTTTCATGTTGCTTGAATCATTTCTATTCTCTATTCCATGGAAAATTCTGGGCCTTTTTTGTTTTGGGTGTCCGTAATGTCGATTAATGGTATTGTTTTTACCTTCATGAAAGAGCTGTAACTTTTGTTTTTTATAACTATCTCAATCATTTGTTTCTCTTTCTGCCTACCACTCAACTGCACGTTGCTCAACTTGAAATGGAGGAGTACAGCTGGATTATTCATTACATTTCATCGCACTTTTTTGAAAAAATTTCCCAGTGTGCGAATTGATTAGCTACTATCCATGCCATGACCCGAGAATGGCCATGAATTCTAAAATGGCGAACTTGAATTTTTGGAGTTTCAAAAACGTGTCAAATTCTAAAATATTAACCAGTCACTTGTGCTGTTCATTTTATAATCATCCTAACTATGAAACAACACGTTTTGAGGAGATGTTTTATGCATTTTTTGTGTCGTGTGCGTGAACAAATAACTCTCGAGGAAGTGATATTGCTTAAAATGGCAGGGCACACACAGTATGATTACTCTCATTCCTTTTACAAGTAAATCATTAGGCGCTGGCCTGAATTAATCACGAACAAAGAAACTAAGGCTACCCATAACAGTAGCTTCGTATGGAGTGAAGCATGCTCTTTCCCCCCCGGTCTACCAATACTTGTTTTTGCCCTTTTTATTTCAATGGACCCCCGCATGATTTACTGGGAAATTATTGGACCCCACGTTATATTCGGGAGGATCTTCCTCCTCTCTTTGCAAGATAGCCCAATTCATACACATATGAGCATTGGTGATGCCTTCTACCCAGTGGTGCCACTTTGCTTAAAGGGGAGTAAAGTTGGACCACTACCGAGTGCTAAAGATGTTAACACAAATGACTTCATCTTTGACCATTTAATCACAGGTCAAATCAAAGGATTATTTCATGGGACCCATCTGCTACGTGTAAGAAAATGAGTGGTCTTTGGATGGTATCATCGTTTAGAGAATCAAAACCCAAGATAGCGATTGAGGAATGAGCCAAGAATACGGCGAGTTGAAGTTCCAAAGCCATTGAATCATGTGCTAGGGAGATAAAAGAGATTCACACTCTTATTTCTTACCCCGCGTGCCCACTCGCTTTTAGAGTCAAATCCTAACCGTCCGATTGTGACCCATATCCATATAAATGCACGCGCGAGGCACATGTTTCCTATAAACCTAACGTGCACTTCTAGGGATTGCTGTCCAGAAGAAGGCAGGTTTGACAATAGAACTTCCCATGAACAAGTTATCATTATCCTTTAAAATAAAATCTTGCCCGTCAGATCAAATCAAGAGCCCGACGGTGGAAAAGGGTCGAAAGCCTTTTAATGCGATGGTCCAATTTACACTGGAAAGTTTCATGATATAATAACAAATGGCAACGGGGTTACGTGCTTGGGTGCTTGATGCGTTGGCCATGCGCATTCAGCCATGCAACAGTTGCTAAAGACATCATTCTTCATGATCACGAACATGGCATGAGCCACAGCTACACCACCTCTCTATCTTCTTAGTGGATTTTGAGAGGAGTGCTCTACCAGCCAAAATATCTTTTGCCATTACCTGCGATTCATAGGTGGCATTATTTTGAAGCCAACGATATCATGAAAGCATTATTCATGAACATATTATTGCTACAGTCTGCTACTCGAATGGTTTTCTCATCAACGGCCTCTTGAAAGTTGAGCAAAATCATAAATTATTGCCACAAGCTGCAGGCCAGAATGTTCAGATCCAGTTGACATTCGTTTCCTCTCAGAGATTTGTATGGTGGGTAATTCACTCTTTGCCGGGGAGATTTTAAGAATGCTCCTTGCATGGGAGAGAGAATGGGGCATAATTGAAAAGGAATTACAACATCTAGGTCCCTTAACTTTTATTATTTTTGAAATTGTGATAATTTTTGCGACGTGCTAACAATGAGGATGTTTTCGCCTGTTTCCTTACGTAGGAAATCATAAAACCTTTGGGACCTGAATGTTATAAATGCATAAAAATGGAACTAAGTGGATGTGATATGCAAGAGCAAAAGGTACGGTGGCCCGGCGGAAGCAATCATCGCGGCGACACGTTTCAGTACTCGTGAAAGGGCGCCTCTGCCACCGTTGATTTGCCATGAACAGCATGCGTGATAAACAGTCGAAGATCAGGCGCAAAAGCACTGAAACAACATTTTCATTTCAGTCCTTATATGTTGCACAGTTCAACCGATACGCATGAAATGATTCCCTATAGAATTGACATGAAAAATATATTCATAACAGGGCAGGTGAAAAATGGAGGTAGGCCGTGCAGAAGCTAAAGAGAAGCAAATCCTCGTAAGCCACGTGCTAAAATGCGCCATCTTGACATTATACGCAGACCTTCCTCCCTCCCTTTTTGAAAAACACTCTTTTCTTTTTAGCACAGTGTACAAGTACTGTTGTTTTGTTTTCGTGTTGGATCAGACTTGCTCTGCTTTTTAATATTTCTTTAATATATCTTTATCTTACACTATCAATTTTTCTACACGGTTTAAAGCTGCAACGGAATCGGCTTATGCAGAAAGTGTGTGCGCAGGATAAGAGCTTGCACACTCTGTCAACTTTCTAGCAAATAAATATATGCGCTATATTGAGAGATTATGTAGAGGAAAGACCAGTTTTTCTGAGAAGAGGGGGCTGAAACTGTCGCAAAAGAAGGAATCAGAAGAGTATTATTATTGTTACGAGTGGGTTTAGCTGAGAGGTCAGTTTCTTGGGGAGAAAAAAAACAAGAATTAGACTCTATAATAACCCACGAGACAGACCACTCATGTTTTGATTTGCGTGCTTTGATGCTAATTGATGGGTTCCTTGTCTTGCTAAAGCCCCTGCCTCGAAGATTTTCACAGTATCTTTTTTTTCACTTGCAGGCTTTGTTCATCGATTTTGGACTCTTGAAAGTGCTTTGCTTTTGTGCTCAATTGAACTGCTATTGTTGATTTGAGCAGCATGAGATTTTATGACATGGGTCGATTATAATTTTGGAAGGTTTTTTGAGGTGAGTTTGTGGTCGTACGTGGGTTTCTGAACTGAAAACTAAACAAATGAATAATGAATGAGGAGTTTTTGCTAATGGTGTTTTGGATTTTGATGCGAAGATGGATTCTTTATTCTGAGTTCTTCTGGTTAGAGGGGAAGAGAAATATAGGAAGGGAGATAGGCTCGTGATGGGTTCTGTTGGAGAGGAGATCAAAACTGGAGGGTTGGTGGTTCGGGCTCAAACAACTTTGCTTGAGGAAATGAAGTTGCTAAAAGAAATGCAGGATCAGTCTGGTTGGTTATAGAATTTTCAGCTTTCTTGTTTTTTTCTTATTCTCTCTTCTAAACTTTATTTCCAATTACCATTTGAAGATTTCTATCTGCTTGAGAATTGGTCCTGCTTGACTTCATGAAAATTACCATTTCTTTTGTCATTAAAAGTTTGGCTTATTGCTCGAGTCGAAATGAAGAAATAAAGTCTCGATCTTTGACTTGTAGTCTTGTCTTTGACTGAATTAGATGATCTTGATAGTCTGTATCTATAGTATTTTCAACGAGTTTTCTACATTTGATGATTCATTGAAGAACCATTATCTTCTGTGTCTCATGTAGAGTTGGTTCTGATGGGTTTCAGGGACAAGGAAAGCTATAAATTCCGAGCTATGGCATGCCTGTGCAGGTCCCCTTGTATCTTTGCCTCAGGTCGGTAGTCTTGTGTATTACTTCCCTCAGGGACATAGCGAACAGGTCAGCATTTGCTTTTGTTTTTCCTTCGTTTTTTTTTCCCCTAAACTTGTTTTTTACATCCTACTGAGATCTACCAGCATCTGGGCTTCCAAGCAAATATTAAAACTTTTCTTTCTGACGTAATGATGTATTCTAGTACCTTGAACATCTTAATTGTTCTTTTGTTTATGAAATACTTGCGAGGCTTTGTCGTTTCTTTTTTAATCTAAAGATTGGGAATCAAAGCTGTTATCCGATCACAGTCAGCATACTCTCGTCCTGTAATAGCAGAGATCCATTTTAAATCGCCAAACTAAAGCTAGATTTGCTACTAAAAATCCTACTCAAACGTTTAACTTAAAAGACGAGTCTCTTTTCAGTTTCTATGAGACGCTTCCTGTAATCATTTGCGTAAATATGTTTGATTAAAAGGAATCTCAAAATGCTACCAGAAGTTAATCAAATGTTAGAGAGTAAACAATCAGATTATTGTCTTGCCTTATTATGTGATTTGCATGCAACTGGCAGTTTCGAATTTGATTTGTTCTTTCTCATTTTGGGAATTAAAACTGGGAAACTAATAGGTGTCTTCCAATGAGGTGCACGTAGTCTTCTACCTTACTCATCTATAGCTTAGCTGTGCATAATTTTAATTGCAAAGTTGGCAAATCTTTGATTCAAATATTTGTAGTTTGTGCCCTAATGAGTTTCACTTTCAAGTTTCTTTCCACACGGTAATATCTAAAGAGTATTGGAATCGGTAACCATAATGATGGCCCATAAATAGTAACTTATCATCTTATTGACAGTCTTTGCTTGTTTGATCAGGTTGCAGTTTCTACTAAAAGATCAGCAACCTCGCACATTCCCAATTATCCTAATCTCCCATCTCAGCTGCTGTGCCAAGTTCACAATGTTACACTACATGTAAGTAAATGTTGGCTAATTATGAATTCTTTTGGCATATAAATTACTCATATTACCATTTGTACTTCACTAGAACATTGGTTTACCTCTTCTTTTATAATCCGTTGTAGGCAGACAAAGATACAGATGAAATCTATGCCAAAATGAGTCTTCAACCGGTGAGCTCTGTAAGTTTTGCTATTCTTATTTCTCTCAAAAATTAATGGCATTTAATTTCAGTGCGAGTATGGTGGGAACTTCTGAACTTTAAAATGGAAAATGAACAGTTCTTGCAATTAAATTGGAGGGTGGAATTGTTTACCTCTGTTGCTTACATAAAATATTTCACTTGAATCAGGAAAAGGATGTATTCCCTATCCCTGACTTTGGACTAAAGCTCAGCAAACATCCTAGTGAGTTTTTCTGCAAAACTCTGACTGCAAGCGATACAAGCACACATGGTGGCTTCTCAGTACCACGCAGGGCAGCAGAAAAGCTCTTTCCTCAACTGGCAAGTCTTTAATTCGACTGAATAAAAAATTTGCATCCTGTAGTGGATGAGTGGTGTACTTATGTTAACTTAATGCGTTTTATCCTTTTCAGGACTACACAATGCAACCACCTACTCAAGAGCTTGTTGTCCGAGATTTGCATGATAATGCTTGGACATTTCGCCATATATACCGTGGTAAGGTTGCGTTTTATTGAAATTTTTCTTTTACAATATTTCGTGCTTTAATAACTGATTAGATGTTGAATAGAACAAGTGTTTTGGGTTTAGTATTTTGGATGATGTGATTGATAATTCATTTAACCAACTATATGGTTTCTTCCCAGTAATCTCATCACAATGTGGACCACACAATTATTTATTCACAATGTTTTTTGGTTTCGGCTTTTCTACCATGGAGATAATCATGGCATTTACTGTCTCATATTTTTGTTCCAATGTGCAGGGCAACCAAAGAGACACCTTCTCACCACTGGTTGGAGTTTGTTTGTTGGTTCAAAAAGGCTTAGAGCCGGTGATTCTGTTTTGTTTATCCGGTAATTTTGCAGTCATACTCATTTGATAAATTGCATATTTGACAGGCAGAAACTTGCTCACGACACACAGGTTTTGTTTGTTGTTGACGTATTATTTATTTGACATTGTCAACCAGTAATTCCTCTGGTTGCAAACTTAACTTTCTGAATAACTCTAGTTCAGCCATTTGGATATAGCTTTTAAGTGAAAAATAGATTAGTTTTTTGTTCAAACTTTTCAAAATGGTAGCTTGGCATGTCAGGTAAGTAGTTTTTACCCAGTACAGGTACAACTTATATATTGGGATCAAAAGACTTGGGGCATGTGCATAGGTTCCAAGTTTCTCCTTGTTGGAAGCTTTTTATCCAAGTAATTATGAAACTACCTTTTCATATGTTGATAAGCTGAGATAACTGAATGTCTATTTATGTTGATAAGTTGAGCCTCAACAGATCAAAATATTACTATGTAAATGATAAGTTACATCCATGAATTGTTTTGCAAATCCTTTAGCTATGGTGTAACTGGTATAATTTTCTCATTATATTTTATTGCTTTCTGTTAAAAGGGATGACAAATCACAGTTAATGGTGGGTGTAAGGCGTGCAAATCGTCAACAAACAGTGTCACCTTCTTCGGTTCTGTCTGCTGATAGCATGCACATTGGTGTTCTTGCTGCTGCAGCTCATGCTGCTTCCAATCGAAGTCCATTTACGATTTTCTACAACCCTAGGTTTGTTTGACAAAGATTGTTTGACTTGTTCTCTCCTTGGTTATAATCTTGCCATGTGTGCCTCTACCCATCTATTAGTGGTAGTTGAATCTGATTTTTTGATTATACTATCTTGTAGGGCGTGCCCTTCAGAATTTGTTATTCCTTTGGCTAAATACAGAAAGTCTGTATATGGGACCCAAATCTCAGTTGGTATGCGGTTTGGGATGATGTTTGAAACCGAGGAGTCGGGTAAACGTAGGTAATGTTCTGAGATATTAAATTCTTCTATATACTCATTCAAGTGTGAAGTATCACGAAAAAATTGGTAGATAAAGAACTGTAACCATTGTATCATAAATTTCAGATGCAGCACACAATGAAAGAATACTAGTAGCATTCTTGTCTACTGTTTTGTTATAGCATGCTCACGCTTCTATTGTCATGTTTTGTTATTGCGTGCTCACGCTTCTATTGTCATGTTTTGTTATTGCATGCTCACGCTTCTATTGTTATTTTCTTGCACTTTTATAATCTATCACAGATACTTGTTCTTGTCAATATCAAGATCTGGTTAATTGTTTGGCATATTTTCTACAGATATATGGGTACAATAGTTGGTATGAGTGACTTAGATCCACTGAGGTGGCCTGGCTCCAAATGGAGGAATCTTCAGGTGGAATAGTTATTTCCGAAATTAGATGACCTTTTTTTCAGTCCTCTGTTCATCTTGAACAGTGGGAGATGGTAATTTATTTGTGTAGTTTTCCAGATTGAAAATTTGAACTTGTATAACTGCTTTATAAACAGGTAGAATGGGATGAGCCTGGGTGTAGTGATAAGCAGAAAAGGGTTAGTTCATGGGAAATAGAGACTCCTGAAAGCCTTTTCATTTTTCCTTCTATAACTTCAGGCATCAAACAACCATTTCATCCTGGATTGTTAGGTGAGTTCTGGCTTGTGCAGGTTTCTAAAAAGCATGCTCTTGTTTATTTACTTTAATTCAATGTTTGTGCTACCAGGGGCTGAAACTGAGTGGGGAAATCTGATAAAAAGACCCCTTGTTTATCCCTCTGAAATTGGAAGTGGAGTTATGCCATGCTCTCCTATTTCAAACCTGTGTTCTGAGCAATTGATCAAGATGATGCTGAAACCTCAACTTGTAAACAATCCTGGAAGCATTGCTTATTTACGACCGACATCAGAGGCTAAAGGACCGCTACCTGAAGAGGCAAAGAGCCTGCAGTACCAGAAATCTCAGTTTCCGCTGTCTGAAAATAATAGGATCAAAAACCAAAATTGTTCTCAAATTTGCCTTGACCAAGCTGATTCCATCAACTCAAGTTCATCAAAGAAAACTGTTTCTGAAAAGCCTAATCCACCAAGCAAATGTGAGAAGGAAATGCTGGGTGGAACTAATTCTGATAATTTAAAATTAGAACCTGGGCAATCAATGGAGCAGTTGAGCAATTTAACTTCAACTGCAAACTGCAGTGTGGAAAAACTGTCTGCTAGTCCTGTAAATCCACAAAACCTTGTGAACCCTCTTACATTCCATAACGTGAACCAGGGTGTTGTGCAACTGCAAAATAGTGTATGGCCAATGCAGTCACAGTTGGAAGCGTCTGTATTCCAAGCACAACCTCAATCTGATTCTACTGGTCTCAATGGCTTAATACCTGTCCTAGACACCGATGAATGGATGTCTCACAATTCTCTTGCTGGGATGTACAATAGATCACCTGGGCCTTTACCCGTGTTTGGGCTGCAAGATCCTACAACAATGCTTCCCGAAGTAATTAATCCCTCTCTACATATGCCAGGTCAGGAAATGTGGGATCATCAACCGAACAGTTTGAGGTTCTTATCCCAAGTTGACCCACTTACTTCATTTACTCAGCAAGAACCATGTAGCCTAAATTCTGGTGGGTTGAGAGATTTGTCAGATGAGAGTAATAATCAAAGTGGGATTTACAGCTGTCTTAACATTGACGTTAGTAATGGTGGAAGTACTATGATTGATCATTCCGTATCCAGTGCCATACTGGGTGAATTTTGTACGTTGAAAGATGCAAATTTCCAAAATCCTTCAGATTGTTTAATGAACAATTTTAGCTCTAGCCAGGATGTTCAGTCTCAGATTACTTCTGGTAGCCTAGCAGACTCTCATGCTTTCTCTCGGCAAGATGTCAAGGACAACTCAGGTGGCACTTCTTCAAGCAATGTGGATTTTGATGAGAGCAGTCTATTACAGAACACGTCATGGCAGCAAGTAGCTCCACCTGTGAGGACATATACAAAGGTATACAGAGTTTCTAGATTGGTCAAATGAAGTCTCAGTCTCAAATTCTAATCTCATATTTATAATGGACTCTCAGTCCTATATCACATAACATCAAATCTTGTTGATACTTGACCAATTGTGGTAAAGAGTTATATTTGGCTGACAGGTTCAAAAGGCAGGGTCTGTTGGGAGGTCAATTGATGTTACAAATTTTAAGAATTATGCTGAACTCTGCTCTGCAATTGAATGCATGTTTGGACTAGAGGGACTGCTCAATGATCCACGAGGTTCTGAGTGGAAATTGGTGTATGTGGATTATGAAAATGATGTTCTGCTGGTTGGGGATGATCCTTGGGAGTAAGTGTTGCCTTCTGATCTGCCCCCCATTTTTTTTTCTTTTGTCATGAAGACTATTTGCTGGTTAAATTTGTGTCTTCAGTGTGTGCATATTAGCACTTTAAAGTCTTGCCTAAAAGCAAATAGCTATGACCTATTCCCAATTTAACACTATATTTCAGCGCTACTACTTTGCTAATGTTATAACTCCACGTTTGCATGCATACAGGGAATTCGTTGGCTGTGTGCGCTGCATCAGGATTCTCTCGCCTCAGGAAGTTCAGCAGATGAGCGAAGAGGGAATGAAGCTTCTCAACAGCGCTGCAATGCAAGGCATTGATTGCACCAAGGCAGAAGTTGGCCATACTTAAATGGCCCTTGGTGAATCACAATCAATCCCACAAGATTACACTAGGCTTCTGCTTTGCTGCCTTCTTGTCAATAGGACTAAATGGATGTGATGTTGCTATCAATGCTACTTCAAGCAAGGACTTGTAGCCATCACCTTTGGTTAAGAATTCTCTTTGGAAGTTCAACTGTGACGGAAAATGTGGATGGTAACATTTGTTCTGCAGGAATTGAAACTAGAATTAGCTAAACCCTGTTAACGTATTTAGCACTTTATGTATGGTAATTTAAAGATGATGAGATGATGATTTTATCTTTTTCTTTAAAGCAAAACCGGTAGGTTTTACAAAATTTGATCAAAATTCTTGATCACAAATCCAACTTTATTTTCAAAAGCAAATAGATAGGATCTGCGATGAATCAAATTATGCAGCAAAGTATGAACTCGCAAAAGGGTTGTCATTTGACGGCAGATGCTATAGTTCTCTTTGTCTCATCTTTTGGACAATGATACTGAGACCAGCTGCATGAAGTCTAAGACGGGATGTACGTAGTCCACAATTTTCTGAAAGCAATGTTGTACATGCCGATATTAAGAAAAAGGTCGAGCCACATTAGAATCTTTTCCTAGTGATGGAGTCCAGAAAGTTTTACGCAGTCAAGGTAGTCGACCAAAGATTTGCCCTAGAACTAGTTAAACAGTGCTGTGGCTCTGTTGCTTCAATAGATGCGTGGAGTTCACAGGCCTACTTTAATAGATGCACATCCTGTCTTGTGCCATTATTAACCGTGTGGTAATTGGACATGGTAATACGGGTATACGATGATCGGCTTGCCGACGTTGGTGGATTGAACTAGCAAGTTTACTGCAGTTCATTTCGTCGGTTATATATCGGGGGCTAAATAAGAAGTCAGAATAGCCAATTATATGGAATGGCACCACACTTGAGTAGCTAAAGCACAATGATTTCAAGTTTCCTTTCAGCCCAGTTTAGACCTAGCAGGCTAGCAGCTCCATGGATGCATCATGCACCTACAACCAGAAGGTGTCGTGTGAATTACACACTAGTTTTGCAACAGCCTGACAGGCTTCAGCAGACAAAAATTCGGCAAGGCAGTCAGAGCGGCATTCTATACCCTGTACTTAGCAAGTTGACATCCAGTGTTTACATGTAAAATTAACTCTGATTCTTCTAGAGCAGGGAGTTGAATTTCTCATCAATGGATTCCCTGTAGACTATGCAAACTTCTTGTTGCTTTTGAAACAAAAGTGGGAAATAGAGGTTGATGTTTGAATAAAGGAGGACCAGTAATGATGCGAGATAAGAGTACAACAGAGGGCAATAGCTGGCCAAATGATTGATTAAAATTTAAGCATTAACATGTTTGAGAATGCCAAACAAGGTAATGATGCGTTAAAAGAGAATACTCTGCTTTTGCAAGAAGTTGGAAGAACACAGTTGAATCCAGGTATTACACCATGCGTCAAATCAAAATTAACATATGTAAACGGAACAAAATAAAGCTTTGAAACATGGGACTGAAAATATCACATCAACTAGATTGTCAAGTTGCTAATCCGAAATCCATGGAGAAGTAGGGAAACTTCGAATTATGCCATTAATTATATAGTTCAAATAACTCAAATCATTACTATCACCTAAAGTACAAAACTAGAGATAAAACATTTTTAAATTACAGAGCAGGCATCGCCCCACACTGCAGCTCGCAGTGGGAAAAAGAAACAATAGAAACACTTATTCGACATTCAAATGAATTTCACAAGGATCTTGAGACAATGAACTAACTTGTATTTTGTGTCATGTATTCTGCATTCTATCCAGTTTCTAGAGAAAGCTCCAATCATGACACTCTCACTGGCTTTTGTAGAACAGCAGACAAGTAAACTTCAGATTTGCCTGTCTCCACCTTCTCTCCCACAACCCACTTCAACTTTTTATACCCAAATCGTTCTATCAAACGAGTTAAAGCCCTCTTTTTCTCCTCATTGGCACAATAAAAGTTATCCAACCAGAATACACCGCTGGCCCTCAGAATTCTATCGATATCAAACATTAAGAACTCCAATTTCTCAGGTTTACCCCCAACATCCAATCCACTAGACGCGTGAACCAAATCAAACACATTATCATAAAAGGGGAACCTATGATCTAAACTCAAATACAAGGGAAAAAGCCCTCTTGCAGCGATGAATTCACTATAAGGCGCATCAATATTCAATGTGTTAGTGATCAAAGTCACATTTCTCTCTGCCATTCTAGCAGCCAAGGTACCAGACCCACCTCCAATATCAAATCCTATTCTAATTCCTCCACTTCCCAAAGCTAGTACATCATCAATTAGGAAATCATTCTTGCCTCTAACCTTAACATATCTTTGATTTTCATTCCCATTAACCAAATCAAAACAACCAACACATTCCCTACTCAACTTTCTACGATTCAAGCAATCAAACTTCTTGCAGCCAAGACCACTCCAAGTCATAATCTTATCACTGACAGGTTTCCATAGAGATGAAGGAAAAGATTGAAGACCAACCTTAGGAACAGACTTGGCAAAACACCTCCTTCTAGGCAAGGGCTCGCATCCACGTAAAATCAGCTTCTGGGCAAGGCTCCAATCATCTGGACAAGGCCCAGAAACCTTATAAGACATGTACTGAGTCAACAAATCAGCAGATTTCTCACAGGAATGCCCCACAGATGCCACCATTTCTGTGATCCCAGTTCTCGAATCTTTACCAAGAGGAAGTTGATGATGTTGGAGAAATAATTTGAGCTCGTTTGCAATATTGGATCTAGAAAGATCGATGGTCTCATATCCCAAAAGCTCTTTTTCCATCTTGGCAAGCTTTTTCTGAGATGAATCGATCTCTTTGAGAATAAGAGAGACATGTTCAGAGATTAAAGAAATGTTTCTGTGGTTGTGAAGAAGTAAATGATTTTGGTTGTCTTTAGGGGGCGATGTGAAGGCGTATAAAGCAAAAAGATTTGTGGTGACAACAGAGAAGAGCATAAGAATGTTCAATGCTGATGAACATATTGTTGCTCTCTTGAATCTGGCTGTTCCATCCCCTATTTTCAGTGAAACTGAGCCCATCTTGCTCTGTTTTGCTTTGTTCCTGCTAGAATGCTACTGTGAGAATGCGTAGAAAAGAGAGAGAAGGGAATCCCTCATTTGTATAGTTGGGCAAGTGGAGATTTTCTTATTGGTGCGATCAACAAGTTGAAGAGCAAGACACTGTAAATCTGAGTAGTTAAGCGCTGTCGGTAGGGGTTCTATTAGAGAACAAGGGTATTTTCTGTATGATGATACGGTACAAGTGAACATGCAGCTAGACTGTTTGAAGATTAACAGAATAAATGTATCCAGTGAAGAGGGTTTTCGAAGAATTTTCCATCTTATGCAATGGACGATGAATCTGACCGAAGGGAAGTAACGCTGTAGAAGACGATAAACCAGCGTTAGGGCTGTTTATGTGTGAACATCAAGGAAAGAGTGGCCCCACAATTGCAATTGCTTATACAACAAAGTGGACAAAACATAGGCCTTCCTCGGTAAGGAAAGTAATAATCGCCCTCTGAAGGTCGTCCACCCCCCTTGAAAATCAAAAGCGAAAGTAATAATCGCCCTCTGAAGGTCGTCCACCCCCCTTGAAAATCAAAAGCTTCGACGATATGTGTTGCCACTCTTCCAGCTTGGGCTTGGTCCGGGTTTTCATTCGTTACCTGCTAAATGAGTTTCGGCAAATCACCTTTTCAATTGTAATAAAAACAAATAGAGGCTGACATCTCTTCAATCTTTCATTGGATATCGCGAATCAAGAAGGAAACATGTACAGATTGGTTCACATTGACAACAAATTAATAAACCAAGAATCTTGACGCTTGCGCCGCTCATTTTTTCAAGCCTTGTACACTGTAAGGTCAAGTGATCTGCTGAACACAGTTATTTAAATTTTTAAGTCTGGCGCACAGACCGCAAGATCAAATGATCTCCCTCGGGCTGAAAAACCTGGCACTGTTCTGATCCGCTTGAACTTATTTTTCACTAGGTTTGGAGAAGGGGTTGCGGATTTGAATTATGGCAATGATAAAAACACAGCTCAACACTGCAACCAAGGTTTACATTAGCCAACAACATTACGCAGAGGCAATTCCACAAACTTCCTATCCAGTTAGTTGTAAGCCCTCCTCATCCAGAGCTACAAGACTGTACGGCCACTCCAGGGCAGAAATGAGAGGCTGGGGTGAGGGCGGATCCATAAATCAGAAAGCAGGAATGAGAGCTTGTCAGGTCATGCTCTTTCTCTGGTGTATGTAACCATGAAAACCTCCATTAGAGAAACCACAAGAAATGTGAAACTTTTCTAGACCAGAAGAGAAAAAAAGGGGAAGAAGTAAGAACTATTGCTAAGAACAATCCCTGCAGGGATAGCTTTGTCACAAATCATTAAATCCATTAACGTTGAATGTCACGAAAGAAAGCCTTTTGATGAAGGTAGCATTAAGCCATAAGAACATTAGTTCTTCTCGAAGTAAAAATACAATTTGCCTCTCCATTCCTCTAAAACGTAAAACAATGATGGGCATCCTAATTAGTGTTGATGATAAAACAAAATCTTAGTAATCTGAGCATAAAAATCAAGTACAATCTTCTATGAATGCATAAAATCATACACAGGAGCCATTTAAATGATCAATGGCTACTTATTTTATTGAAAGAATGTCCTCTTAGTGATGGGCCTTCACTTCGGCCTTACCATGAGACTTTGCCCTCATCTGGTTAAAGAAAAAAAAAGATCGATTTCATTGTCATTCAAAAGGAAAGGTCTATGAACATTATAACATATGAATTAACACTGTCAAGATGCATGGAAGGAAAACAGTAAACAAACCCATTGTTATAAATACCATTGCATATGGGATAGCAAACTAATAATGAAACTTATATGCTTCTTCATGCTGGCCATACTATCAAATAAGAGAAGAATCATAATCCATAGTAACATTATGCATCGGTTGTAGGTATGCTTTCTACATGACACATTAACTTCAAGCTGTTTATGACCGTGCCATACACTACACATGACTCTCAGGTGCAATTTCATAACTATATAATTAGGCAGACAGGAAGATGCATCTTAACATACTGCATTGCTTTTATCATTCGCAAGTCTTTATCTCAAAGGCAGTGAATTGGTCTCAACATCAACTATTCATCTTGAACAACTCTAAAATCAATCATACCAAATAGTTCTTCAATTTTGTCTCTAGCAACCATTAAACACTGAAAGTACCAGTTAAGCTTCAAGAAGCTTCTCAAGTAAAATCCAGTTTACTTTCTACTTTTTCTTTTCAGACAGTTACATAAAATCATGAAAGGTGATGCATATTCATCTATCGTGCTTATAAACGTACTAAATACAATTACTGAAAGCAAAACTTTTCCATGCATTCTAAACAAAATGAACACAAGGTTTTCTATTCCAATGAACTAAACAAACGAGTCAAAAACATAGTTGGATCTGGTTAACAAAGGCATTGCAAATATCAGAAATGAAAATCTCAAATGCATAAATGGTCAGCCAAGAGAAATAACCTTAAGAATCTTGAGCTTCATGTTACCATAAACCACACCAAAAGTGAAGGCCGATGCACGAGCCACCTACCAGGAAACCAACGAAAAAGAAAAAACAGAAAAAAGATCCACAATCAATAGTTCATCCCGTTGTAAATGACTCTTTAACAAACTGGAAAGAAAAAATAACACCTGCAGAACAGACGAACTAAATCCACGATACAGTTATTAAGGTCAGTTTAGTTGACTTTGATCGATGTTCGGAAACTAAAACGACCTAAAAAAACGGCGCCTACGATTATGGCTCATATTCAACACTATAATTTCCTGTTCAATTAAGCAAAGCAAGCGATTGACAGGCAAAAGAAAAGTACCAGAGCGAGAGTGCTAGTGCCGGAGTAAAGTCCAGGAGGTAGCGCCATTTGATTGGATCGGGATCTAAGTTCAATAACAGCTAAAAACTCTTCAAGTGCCGCCAACCAATCCCTCGATCACAATCTACGGATTTTGCAAATGAGATTCTATCCGTCTTCTCAAATCTCAACTCTGTTTCTAGGTATCCGAGATTCAGCCTTCATAAGCGCGGCCCAACTGTAAGGCCCATTAGGCCCAAGGTTTCCAAAACAAAGGATATGAAACGGTGCTCTTTGTCCGAAAGCAACATAAAATAATACTAAAGGCCTAAGTTTTCCAAAACAGAGGATGCAAAACGGTGTCGTTTGTTCTGAGAAACAAGATAAAATAGTAATAAACGCGTTGCATTACGGAATAGAATAACCTAATAATGATCATTGAGGACAAAAACGGTGGAGCGACAGGTGTTGGCATTTGACAATGCCGCTTTGCTTTACGATTGCGTCATATAATCGCGAAGGAATGAGATACAGAGAGAATAGGACTGCGAGCATCGTCGTCTCAACAGCAGAACGTTTCGGCTGAAGAAATAGAAGTGGAAAGCCTTGCAGCTTCCACAGCAGCGGAGCTCTTCCTATGCTTCAAAAGAGAGGTTACGTTAAGTGCTGTGGAAGGATGCTAGCCTGAGTGTTTGCTAAACACATTGTTGAGACTATTTACCATAACATTTACAAGAGCGTGACTTCCTTTGAAATAGGAATTTGCTGAATCTGATGATGCTGATGGTAAGATAAGTGTGTCTCTTCGGCCCACTGATGCGCAGGACCATGTGCTGGTACGCTAGAACTCTTAAATTTTCCAAAGGAAAAGTTGATCTTTGCCTGCCAGATGTAAGGTATGCCCTGTGAAGGAATCCAAGAGCCATGGACATCAAACCAAAACACGACCTTCAGAAGCTTTACCACGCGTGTAGACTACTATTTTCGTTAACGCATACATTATCATCCTGAACTAGGAGTTCATGGAAACAATCTAGAGATCAAGACAATTATTAAATCTTTAATCCTTAAAGATTGAAACAAGACCAACTTATCAGAAAACGAGACACACACATCCACAACACAACGGGAACCAGAAAAAACAACTCAATTTCAACCCTGCTCTTGATATGCATTGTCATGGTGAGGGGTTATTTCAACCACGACTACGAAAGAAAAGGTTTATCATAGTACAGCCCTCATTTCCCCGTTACTTGCACTAGTCCCCATGCCACTATAATTTTATTCTAAACGTAAATAAATAAACCCATGTACTGATAAAACGTTTCCAAGCTGAAAACATACATGCAAGTTCCACATATCAGGATCAAAATCATGTTTTCACATATCAGAGATCAACTTCAAAGTTATTGCTTCTTGTCTTCCGCTTTCCTTGGCTGCAAAAATAAAAGACGGTATAACCAGAATGCAGAAAATAACAAAAATTATGACAGAAGATGAGCTATGGAAGTAGCTATTCTGCTTAACTACTTAGACAAAATTTTCATTTTTCATTTTCTACAACTTTATGAGGAGACTACAATGGATGAAGATGGTTGGGTTAATATTAAGATTGGGTCTTTGTAAGACAGCAAAGTTTATTTTCAGTTGCCCCCTTCTTTCTTTCTCTCGGGAAAATTATTCTAAGGTAGTGGTAGTTAATCCGAAAAATGGATGCAGTAACAAATCAATCTCAGATCAAATTGCACACTGGATCTAATACTGAAGTGTTAACATAATTCTTCAGCAAGGAAAACTATCGCGTGAATTTGAGAAAGACACTGAATTCTGATGCTTTAAAAGGCAGTTCAGAGCTAGATTCATCATCAGATAAGCATATTTTGCCCTTTAAAAGCCAACAGGTAAGAAGCAGCTATAAGGACCAAGCACGGTGCAACAGCCTGGTCTCCAGAAATAGCGTTAAGTAAAGCTCCCAAACACCTAGTTTAAACGTCAGAACCTCACGCCGTCTCAAGAAAGGATTCAGGTGAAAAAAGAAATTAGCAATCTGTTATTAAAGATAGAGTTATAGGCATCACTTACAACACAGTAACTTGCTTCAATGGACCTGTAAGTGTCAGATTTTCTCCGTGGGAGAAAGAAAGTACATGGGCTATGTTTATATCCATTTTCCAATACCGTGAAGAATGAACTAATTAAGACTGACTAGCTATAAGATTAAGAAATAAAAAAGTGACTGCATTTAAGTCTTCATGGGATTATTTGGAACAACTAAATAGGTAATCCATCGTATCAAATCCACGATCTTTAACGTAAAAACAAACACTACCAGGTGCTCGACGAAATGCCTCATCGAAAACAAGTCATATATTAAACCAAAACCACACTAAAAAAGAAAAGAAAATAACAAACCTTGGTACCAGGCGCTGGCTGGAGAAGCTCCTCATCCGGAATAATAACGGGCCACTTCTCACCAGCTTCACGGAACATTTGCTCGGTCTCGAGCATCCGACCCTTATCAAGAATCATGTTCCTAATAGTCTGGGCAGAAGTTGAAGTGGCATCAAACTCCTCCTCCACTCCATTCACGAAAGTAACCTTGATACGCGGAGGCTGATCGTCGGTTCGTCGCTTGACCTGAACCTGGCAGGCTGGGTTCGATTCTTTAGCCTTACGTGCGTTGCATTGAGCTAAGAATTCCATGCACGACGCTAGGCGTGGGTCCAGTGCATTGAACTCGATCCGTACCTTGGACAGGAACTTCAACATTTTCACGCTCTGTTTATTTGTCTTTCCGTCTGGCGAAAGATTTTAGTGGAGGTGGGTTTCGTCGTTTAGAGAAGAACAAAGAAAGCGCATACGTACAGTGCTTGTGATTTTCCTTTCAACGACATGCGTAACGCTTTAGCATTTTAGTGACGGATCGGCCATTGATGGGGTGATTTGGCTCCAATCGGCCTTATTTTAATTCTTATATTAGTAGTTTAAAATTTCAAGTTATTAGGACTTTCTTCAGCCAATTGGAGGAAGAGGAAAACAAAAATAGAAGCATTCAAATTGAATAACATATATTGGAAAAAACAAAAGAAAGTTGTCATTACAACAACCAAAATCCTCCGGTCGAGATTGTGAATACACGGCCTCGCCTCGTAAACTCAAAACTCGATTACCAGTGCGAGAAATAAGGATGAAATTAAAATATTTCCAGCAAGAGCACGCAAAGTGATTTTTTTTTGTAAGGGAGATGAATTCAGCCTAACATTAACTGCTAATCTGCCTATCCATTTTCATTCTCTTTGCATTTTGCACCTCCGGCATGTTACCGCCCCGCTGCTGGGACGATGAATCATGCTGATACAAACAATTGGCTCCATTTCTGCATCCCCTTGAACTGTTAAAATAAATACATGGCTTCATTATTTTGGGCTTTGGTTCTCTTGATTTGGTATTATTTACGAATTCTTGGCTTGTTCCTGGTTGATGACCAAATCGGCCACCAAATTGCTGTGGTGTCGTTTCCTGTCTGTCACCTCCATGTTGCTGAATCAAGCTCTTATAGTAGTTCACGTCTTTTGCTTGAGAAGGTCCAAAGGAAGGCGAAGATGAAGTTGCTGGAATAAACCCAGGCGTTTTGATCCATGAATTAGGATGATGCCCAACTCCAGCCGGACCACCCCCATTTGCTGGAGGGTAAAAAGCTCCACTTGAAGTAGCCACTATTGGAGGTGAACTGGTTTCCATAGGATTGATACGGACAGGAGAAGGATCTGATAAAGCTACGGGAGGAGGAGGAGGAGGAGGAGGAAGAGGATGGTCTGGCAAGGGTAGTGAAGGTAAAGTTGGCTTGGGTCTGCTCTGTGTGTTGGACGCTCCTCCATAATCTGTCACCAATTTCTCAATAGCTTTTGGGTTGCTCAGAATTTTAATAAGCAAATCATGGTCAATCAAATTACCATGCTCATTGCTCTTTGAAATTTGAGTCAAGGCAGCAGATGCAGCAGCAACTACATCAGGGTCAACACCAAGGACTATTCCAGATCCTGGTCTCTCGTTGACAAGAGTGTTTGAGATGCTAGCTATGCTACCCTGAGGATGTGGTGGAATTCCAGGAGCCAAAACTGGTGGCTGCATGGGAACACTAAAAAGTGCTGTTGAACCAGATGGTGTTTCTGTGGCTGCTTCTTCATCTTCAATGGGAGTAATGGGTATCAGAGGAGTTTGCTGATCATTGTATTGTGATCGCTCTATGTCCATAGAAACAGACGGGCTGTACAGAAGGGAAAGAAATCAGTCAATAAAGAAGTGCAACCCAAGAGAAAAACATTATGGAAAATTAGCAAAGAAGCAAACTTTGGAGGAATGGCAGATGGGCGTGGGTAAACTGCTTCAAGCACTCTTCTCTCTCTTTGATTATGAATCTCCACCTCTTTGCTTTCTTCCCCAGCAACCACTTGCCAATTAGTGTCCAACTGGAACTGTAACAATAATAGAATCCAGCTTTCATATTAATAATGCAGATAGCAAATTAAATTTTAAATGGATGGCAAAGGTCAAAACTCAAAATCAAATACTGAAGCTGAGATTTACCCTGGAAGGACATCTCCATTTGATTAGGGGAATTTCCAACCAGTTAATTTGGAACTGGTCTGGGGAATGAGCTCCTTCAAATCCCGGAGGAAGAATGTCATCAGTGCCTACACCATTTGAATGTGACAACCATGAAGATTTTGCTTGAAGGTGATCTTGGGCACCCAACCCAACTTGTGAAGGAGACTCCTCTGATAAAAATAGCCTCTCCTGTTAAAAGAGAAACTTTATGAATCCATTAAAACAGAATCATAAGATGCTCAATGACTAAACAGGGAAAACATGAAGTAAATATACTTTCAACACTTCAGACCTAAATTTTATTTAATTGTATTTAAATTATATATCAGACATGAAAGTTATCATAGTATAGTGACAACAAAAGAACCAATGACAACTCAGAGGATGAAGAGAAAATCCATTTTGCATATCAACACAAACAAATCTGCATAACATAAATACAAATCACCAGGGATCTTTTTAACTGCACCTGAACTGTCAGCTTTACTGGTAAAAGTAATATCATATTATAATATTTTTTAAGACCTCTATCCTAGCAAAATGTGAACATAAACCAAATTATAGCAGAAGGATTTCACCATAGAACCTAATGGAGGGCATTTTGCAATGTTCAGTCCCCAGCACCAGACCAATTTGTTTGCATTAAATGGATATGGGGCTGTGATAATACAAGAAGCAAGGGATAGAAACATGAAAGAATCTCCACAATCATCGAGTAGATTGATTCAGATTAAAATATTTAACCAGTGAAACACAGTGAATAAGGAATAAAGGGCCATTTAGAAATATCACTCAATGATATTCCTGTCTATATTTTGAAGCATTTGTTGTAATGATTAAACATCTTTCCAGATCACAGCAATAGTCCTCATCCACAGCAGCTAAAGCGCCATATCTACTCGCTCAATCTCCAACAAAACGAATCATTTCTGGTATCTTTCAGCAATTTGGTTCTCTCCAACAGGTAGGATCAACTCAAATACAGATGATTATTCTATTAAACTGCCACAGCAAATACTCATTTTTGGGCTCTATTGGACAGTATAAGTTTACAACTTTTTGTGACTAAAGGCATAGCCATAGAGATAGCAGCTGAACTTTGGGGATCGGTGAAGTAAATTAATCCAATGCTAAAGTGGTTCCAAGCAGCTTCCAGCCTGAGCCAATGCCTTCACACTGCAATGCAAGAGTAATGGCGGTCCACAACAACTCTGAAAAAGATAGGATGGGTTACACAGTGTGTGTCACATACTACCTGAGTTAATTGGCTGGTTGTCCAAGGACTTAAGTCACCTTTGTCCTAATTCTCTTGCATGCCTCATTTGCAGGATGCAGAACATAGTAATGAGATTATTATAAGTTAGCCCTACCTTGGTGGAAGCGGCTGTAGTCTTGCAGCTATTACCTTTTCTAAAACACGCAAGAAAAAGGAAACGTGATTTCAGAGAGAACAAAAAAACAGAGCCCTAATAAGTTTTGCCAATTAATACTAAACCATTACACAATGCAGCAACACTAGTAGCAAAGAACAAATAAATCCTCCCTACTTCAATTTCCACATTTATGCAAACATGTATGTGCACCCATACCCTATGTTTCCTATGAGAATAAGTTGCTTTCAAGCAGTGAAATATGGCAAAAGCAATCGTAATCAAATCTTCCTAATATGAAATTCAGGATCTATGAAACACACTTATGTGTTAACTCTCTAACAGATGAACAACTGAATCAACTATCCATGACTGCAACCATCCAGCATATATTGCCTTGGGAATATTAAGTAGTAATTTGCTTGCAGGAAAGATAACCCCACTATTTGACATGTATCAAATCAAGAAATTAATAAAAAAAACCCTCTGTGCATATCAGATACCTAAAAGAATGGAACTCCAAGAACATAACAAAAAGGATCCAAGTAATCAATATGACCATTTAAGAGGACGGGAGACCAAACCCATCTCCCCCAAAAGAAAACTGCAACAGCAAAAAATCACAATCAATTATGATTATCAGTTCTTGAAAAAACTTCCTAGTACACACACATTACACCAACTGTATGACTTGCCAACATAGCTTCAAATCTAGTACATGCATTTGCCTCAGAACCATACAGAATCTGAACTTCCAGTTCTAAGGGAGATCTAAAGGAGATTAATTCATGACTTAGGGTTTATGGCAAAATCAATTCAGCAATATATGATTACTCATCAAAAAGGAGAGAATCCATAAACATGATTTAAGAAGGAACGTCATGTCATGAAGGATGAACATCTAATATGTTCGAAGATTAATTTTGCAAATCAAAATATTTAAGATTTAATCTAAAAATGCTTCTCAAACCACATTTAAGTGGCAATACAGCCTTCTGTGCTCAAATGCAATGCAAACCACTTAATTTCCACATAGCATCCACATAGTATAACAATAAATAAATATTAAATTTCAGAAAATCATCTTCAAAATCTACTCATCTGATGCAGTTCAGAGAAATCCCCTTCACCGGGTAATTCCACTAATGCATGTCACGGAAGTTCAGATTAGTAGTAAAACTAGACTAGCCAAAATGCGAAGCAATATAACAAAGAAAACCCCATTAATGGCACAACAATCAGGATTCGCACGACTTCTCTGGGGTAACTTTCCGTACAGCATTGTTCATCAATTTGATTCTATATTACCTTAAGTCGAGCATATACTCATCAAAATTTTCGAAATGATAATGTTTTTACCTGACAAAGATTTACATCTGATGCCCAGGAAATCCTTTTCGATTTGTGCAATCCTCGCATATTTACAATATTCTCACAAATAACCTCTTTCCGGCGTCGATTCTCAGTACATATTATATATTGCAAGTAGCAATAGTTTCATTTCACGATTCGTTGGGTTTCTCCGATTAGCTAGACTATCGATTGTTGAAAGCCCCAATAACTAAAAAAAAACCTAATAACTTCAGGAAAGTTCTACAAGATCGAATTAGGGATAGAGCAGGGTAGTTGATCAGATATATAGATTTCGAAATATCTGTATTGAACGATAACCAGCGACGTAGAGATACGAGGAAACCCTAGATCCTCCGTATTAGCTGCTCTGCCGTTTCAAACAACTAGTGATACCGTATTGTTTCTGTTTTCTATTTTATTTTGATTGCTCATCTGACTGTACACGTTCGAGAGACGGTACAGGCAAAATCGTAGCGCGTGACAAAAGAACTTCGTCGGGGTCTAAGGGAGCGTGGTTGTCCCTCACGCGCAGTAAATGGGACTGGGATATAATTTAACCTTGTGGTCAGGGTTGGGATTCTGACCACGGTTTTAAGTTGAGAAAAAGGACGAGAGGGCGGTAGCTATTGGTCCAGTCAACGCCAGCCCGGAGGTCACGTCTGTCTGTCAGGCGCTTCGCCACGTGTCTTGATACATTTCATGGGCCTGGATTGGTTGTGGCCCATTTCTTTACGTGGTGGTCGTCAGTGGGACAGTTTGCCAATTGGGTTTCAACTTGCAAATGGCCCACTCAAATTTTGTGTTTTTGTGAGTTGTTGATGAAATTGACGGGAATTAGCGTCATTAGGTCCTAGTTAGGAACCAAATAAAGATTATGTCAACGCAATTATGATTCATTGTCACATAATTTCAATCACACATGTGATTAAGTTGTTAATAAAACGGCATGACATAACTAAACACGTTCCATAAACGTATAGCCTGAGAATCAAGACAAAGGCTTCCCAAATGCTAGCCGCGGGGGAGCACACCCTCTGCTAATGAGAGGTGAGGTTGGTTGCTTCGATTAGTGAATCAATAGATGGAAACAGACTATGAGAATTTTACAGCAAATGCATGGAAAGAGACTAACCAGTTTATTACAAAACAAGAGGCAAAAGCCCTGCGGAAGCTTTCCACTTTACAGTCAACGTGTCAAACTTTTGGACTAAACAATCCCAATACATTTGTAACAAGCCTATACAATCACACAAGACACTCTTTGAACTAACACACAAGCATGCCGAAAGTCGGAAAAAAATACTAAAATTTGTTGGGTAACAGGTAACATATACATGAAATCCTTCAGTTCTCCCCTGCTATAACTCCACTGTCATGCTAAGGCTCAATCCCAGCTCCAAAGAACTGAGGATCGTGATCGGTCAAGTACACCACCGACTGGATTCCAAGTTTCTAACTTGACAGGTTACTACCACAATGGCCTCACACATAAGATCACTTTTGAGTATCTGCTCACCTCTGCCATTTTCTCTCTGAAATCAGACAAGAATAAAACAGTGAATTGCCAAACCAAAACTAATTACTAAAACCATCAGTAATGAGCTCCCTCACATAAATAATACCAACTGTGGGATTATTTTTCTTCCCTTTGTGAGTGTGCAGAGGTTGAAGAAAGGGGGAATTTGAATTTCATATGAAAATGTCAGCCAGATCATCATTCTGATTTTAGCCGAGGAAGTTGAGAAAATAACATAACAAGCTTACGTACCATTTCCCTTTGAACCCTGCTGTGCTTGAGACATTGAACGTTGGATACGGGGAGAACCCTGCCTTCCATTTCCAACAGGTAAGGAATGACGTTTCTTGATGTAGATTTCTCTGTCATGCACATCTGGACTTGATCTTGGTGAGTTATTTGCTTGGACCTTGGCCCTTGCAGATTCCGTGGCCTGCATGAAATGGGGGAGAGAATTGCTACTACTATGATCTCCTGGCTCTCGATCAATGTTATCAGATTTCGATGGACCAAAGGAACTGCGTCTCTTCCCACTTTTCTGATCTCTTGGCAATTGTTCCATACTACTTCTTGCACCAGAATCATGATTTGGAGTTGACACAGATCCCTTACTCGCTGACAGAGGTTTGCGCTTTCGGTTAGACCCACTCTTGTCAGTTCTATTGCTTTTAGCTTTGACTGATACCTGACTTGAAGGTGTTCCTTGGGATTCTGAAACAGTAATATGGCTTCTAGGGGAAGCTTCTGGAGTCGACATGTATGCTCGGCGCCCTGTCTCTGACTTCTGTTCTTTATAGAGTTCAGATGCACCATTCTCTGGTTTGTGCTTTACCTGTGGAGCATCTACAACTGAATTTACAGATTCACCTTGAACATCATCAACTTCAACATGTTTCTCAATCTTTTCTGGCTGATCAAGAACAGAGTAGGACACATCACACACTGGGACTATGGATGCATCATTAGCTTTAACATCCAAACCATTTGCGTTGTAAGGATCACAAACTTCTTTCTTTTCAACTTGGACTTCATGTTCACACTCAGTGGCTCCAACTTCAGATCCATCAGGTGAATCAAGAGTGGAAGAAATAGAAAGCTCGGTACCACATTCAGAGCCACCATATTGGATCCTTGAAACTGAGTTTTCTGCTATGCAGAGATCCTTTGTTCTGGCTAAAGCATCTGCCCCAGATGAAACTGTGTCAACGTTTGAATCAACCAGAGCATCTTGGTCTTGTGAACTGACTGATCTACCAGAATTAGCTGATAAACTAAGCTCCTCAAATTTTGAATGGGCTACAATGAATGCAGGATTACTAGCCTTTCTTGATCCATATACAAACTTATTCCCCTCAGTCTCAAGATTCTCATAGGCAAGCCTTTCCATAGGACGTTTGTGTTGCTCACTTTCAGTTTCAGGCTTATTAGCGAGAGACTTGAGCTCCTGTTCAGAAGACGCATCCGATTGCATGTTTTGATTTTGATGAGAATTTCTCTCTTTTGAGATCTCATTCACATCAGATGTACATGTTTCCTCAGCCTGAGGCAGCTCCAAATCATCCTTCGGCAAAGAACTTGGCTGGTTCTGATGAGAGTTAAACTCATTTGTGTCATAAGTTCTCAGATTTTCTTCACTTTCAGATGGTACAACAGTTTTCTTAACACTTGACTTTGAATCTGCTGAATCACATAAAATTTCAGAAGGGATTCCAGTTTCCACTGGAGAGGCAAAATCCTCATTCTTCTCATTTTCAGGTTGCTCTGTCCTTGACTCTGGTTCTGGCGCCTGTTTTGTGACAGAAACAGACATCCACCTTTCCAACCAGTTCCAAGCAGAATCTCGTTTTGCAGGATCACACTTAATGTGCATAGGCTTGTTCTTCGGTGCCGAGAACATTAACTTTAAGATGGAAGTATCAGTATAGCTGGGATAATATGTGATGCAAAACACATACTAAAGAGCATACGGTAAAACTGCAAAAATGCAGAATAAAAAACAGAAATTTACCATACCTGGCGAGCAAATCCATTGCTAAGCAAACTCTCAATGGAATTCTGTGCTGCATTTGGCTTAGTTGTTGAGCTTCCCTTCTCCTGAGACAGGAAAATTTTGATTAGACTAAGTCATTTCAGGATGAAGAAAGAGCAACTGCCCTCTACAAAAGTACAGGCAAATTTTCATTCATCAAAAGAACTAGCAGATAACATTAACTATCTATACAGAAACCAACAGAGAACAATATTCGATAAGCCACAAGCAACAGGGGAATTGGCAATAGAGACCTAGCTCACAGTTATAGTCATCAGCTATGCAATGATATAGACATTGGTGTACAAAAATCTTAACGTACAACACATATTTTAAAAAGAGAATTTGTTACTTATTTTTAACTATTTGCTCAGAAACATCATTTTCTCTTTCGATTGGTATATAGGGCTTGACATCCATTCTTTTTAGTTTGACAGTAATCCTAGAGTCATTTTCCTGAAGTCATGCTTTTTAGTTTAACTGTTCTACCATAAACAAAATTTGGGACATCACAAGCAAGCAGATTTTGAGAGGAGGCTTCTTGAGATTAATACCATCATACAGGCCAATTGCCAAACCATTTTCAACTAGCATAGCATGAGGAAAAAAATTCCCTAGGCAGGCAGTTTCAATTAACTGGGTATATTTATTTGATTTTTACCGAGGTTATTGAATTGCGGGCATCCTTCTCATCCTCCCTATTTACCTCCTTCTCAAGACTGGCACGACGAGCACGAACAAGAGCTTGCATCTTAACAATGGCTTGAACACAACGCAGGGTTCCAACAGCATGCCTCCGCACCAGATGTCCTCGTACAGCAGCTTGCAACTTAACCACATTCTTAAGCTTTAAGAGTTCTCTTTGAGCCTAGAAAATGATTAAAAAAAGGGAAAGTTAAAGATGATAGTAACCAGTTCATAAAAGACTCGCGTGCCCTTAAGAAAACATACCAAGAGCCCTCTGACAGCAGTCTGGATTACAATAACAATGGATTCATCAAGGGCAGAGTCATCCTTGCTTTCAGCGTCAATGCCGGTGATGGTCTCAGATGCTTTTGGTTCCACTGGAATCGACCACTGAGGTTTCTCATCACTGTATTGTATCATGGGCGTTTTCTCTGGAACATTGGAGATATTGGGTGGTTGGAAGTCAAGATCAGTTGACTCTAGGTTCTCCTTCTTCACGGTTTCTGATATCACACTGTTGCTAAGCACTCGATGCCGGGCGGATCTCTTCCGGAAACTCCACCGACGTTTATCATTTGACCCCTTGTTCTGTAAAGATATTCAAATATTAATTAATCTTGAAAGAAAAGCAAATGAACTACAGAACAGCCATCCTCTCCTCCCAAATGATAAAAGTATTACATAAGCATGTAATGCATAAATAGAGACTGTTCTTCACCCCAAACTTCTCACTCAGGTTTCCAAAGGAGAATGACATTGCAATGTCGTACAAAGCAAATAAGCTAACTGCAAGCAAATAACTCACATGAAAATATCATAAATAAACATGACTGTTAAAGGATAAATCTTTCAAATGATTAGCATTTTCCTTGGTGCAACTTACATCCAATTGATGATAACATTGCAAATTGGTGCTCCTAACCATAAATTTTATCCACAATTCCTAGAATGTGATCCAATGTTCAAAGAATCTTCGGCAATGGATCATATCGTGCATGCAACTTCAAATTTTATCAGCTAAAGGGCACACATTGATGAGGCATTTTTCATGTTGATCACAAATGGATAGAATGATAGCATAACTAAGCTTCTAAAAGACCAAAAAGAAGAATAATTTTAGGTCCTCGCTTAGATTTGGCTATCGAGCATTACAAAGAACAGCATAAAATTGTGAAGCCACACTACAGAATTATCAAATTATGATTGCTCGTTAAGTATTCATATGCAAATAATAATACAAATCGGCATTACCTCGCCATCGTCCCACTAAATTCAGCAAATACAAGAGCATACTTAGATCCGGATACGTTTCTGTTATTTATTTTTCATTTCCAATAAAAGTAATAACTTAGCAGCTCAGCTGACTTCAGGATTTCACCATAAGCTCTATTAAACCCACTTGACTACAGATCTTGACACAAACAAATTAAAAAATATAATAAAGCAATTGAAATCCGCCTGAACTCATTAGAACACGAAGTGCAAATCGAAACACGCAGAAATTACAAGACCAAAAAAATTATGGAAAAAGAGCAATGTGAGTGAAGAAAACACTGGTTCGAAGCCAATCGGATACCTCAGAAACGCCGACATCATCGTTGTCAGCTGAGTCGCTGCCGCAGGTGACGATTTTGAAACAAGAATTCGATCTTCCCATTTCTCTGTTTCTTGATTTTCCTCCTTTATCTGTTTGTTTTGTTTCTCACGCAGAAATCTCCCTCTCCCTCTCACACTCTCTCGACAAGACAACCTTTATTGTTGTGTTGTGTTGGAAATTGTAACAAAGAGACTCCGGACCTCAACTCAGTGCTTAAATATGTTTTAACTCCCACGTTGGAGTCCACCACTTAAGCTGTCAGATCTCTTCCCTTCTTTTTCTTTTCCTTTTTTTAATCACAGCAAACAAATATAAATATCTCATCCAGCCGTTGGTCACGAGACTCGCGAGATGAAATGTCTTTCGTACTCGCGTGAATTTTGCCGTTTAATCCGTTTATTATCCACACAAAATTTGTCCCAATTTAGTAGACGACGAGTCGTTTGATATTATTATGCGTGTAATATTTGTCAATTTTTGCCCAGCAAAGCTCCTCAGATTACTAATATGTTTTCGTGCTGACTTGCCGGGATATAAAAGGCAAATCAAGCTAATGCTAATGCTTTTGTATAAAGGACAAAAATGGAAAGAAAAGTTGATGAGATTTTGCTTATCAATAGTTGACGTGAGATAAACGTCGTCGTTGAGATATTGAAATGATTAGGAATAAAATAAAAACGGTGTCGCAGAGAGGAAACGGAGGTTGTCCGTCTCTCTGGGTATCCCTCTGACAAATGAGGTTATGCCTCTACGGTATCAAACATCATTTGACAGCTCTTTTGTCTTCACACGTGACGTGGCTTTTTAGACGGGCGCCACGTACAATCACGTGCTATGCACCAATGGGTGTATGGCGTGATCTACGTGCATGCTACAGCATGTGGGGGGTTGATGAAGGATGAGGACGGAATGGATGCCACGATTCTATCAAAGTGGGACCCCTGTTAAAAAAAATCATAATCGGAGTTAGATGCAACTGCTCATCGCAAAAGGGCTATTTTTTAACCAACTCTCATGGCTTAATTATTTTTTTTCTTGAGTCTAAATCCAGCAAGCAATCAGCATACTCTATGGGACTGTAATTTAGTAGTCAAATCATTATTAATCACATTCTGTTTTCGTAAATATTAGACTCTGAATAACATGAAGATTAGTAATTTTTATTAATTTAAATTATATTTTTAATTTATATTAAAAATATAAAATTAATTTTATTAAAATATTAAATATTTATTATTATTAATTATATTATGTATTATTATTTTATTAAAAATAAATAAATATAATTTTATATTAAAAAAAATCGTAACGTGCCAACTGAGTAAAGGCCAACGGTAGACTTGTATCAATAATGCTTCTTCTATAGCTTTTCATCAAGTCACCGATTAGCAATCTGGGAGTCCCTGCCAATACCGTGTTACAAGTCTACGTGCAGGGGTGCTTGCTTGCTTGCTTCCGTTATGGGGTTGTAATTAAGGTCTCGTGCAACATTGTGTTGGGTCCATTAACTGCTTGTTGAATGTTTTTTTTATTTATTTGTGGATTAGTAGTTCCTTCACAAGACTGATGTACCTACCTTCATAAAAAGCCATTATTTTAGCAGTGGAACACCGTTTTCATATATATTTTCCAGTGTAATTTGAAAGATAAAGTGGGGTTTTACTCATCGGTGAGGAATTTATTTCAGCAATCAAATGAAATGGGCATTTAGGTACAACGGCATATGACTGTCCACCATTCGCCTCTCTCTCTCTCTTAATAAAATTATTATTATTGGTGGAGCCTCTCTCACGTGGGAACTGGGCAGTGATCAATAATGCGATCAAATGTTCCTTTCAATGACATTTTAATTCGCTCAAAACGACCGTGCATTGAGCCCCGCAACTCAATTTGTTTTGGATAACCCGGGTTATGAATCTACACTTGCTTGCTGAGACAAATGCGCACTGCTGGAATGATATCTTCCGATTTGGATGATTAGGACTGTGTATGAGAAGGGGCGTGCGCTGGCTGCGTGAATGGGCCAAAACTTTTTTATCGAATGGAACAAAGCTTGTTGGGAGTAAAGTCGCTACCACAATGAGAGCCACTGATGCCACCTCCCAGCTTTATGCCCGACTTTTGAATCAAATACAAAGAGAGAATGGTCCCTACGCCAATCGTAACCATAAAGCCACAGTTTCTTTTTCTTCGGTGATTCTCTACAAGCTTTATGGCCAGCAAAGATGGCTATCGGGCCATGTTCTTTCCTGTGCAGGCCCCATATTGCCATATTCGTGTCATTCATATCCACCCGGGTTCCTCGTGGGCCAGGACAGTTTTATCAGTTTCATAAATATACCCTGTTGCAGAGGCTACTGCTAGCACTCCCCTTCCACCACGGACGTATTTCAGATAAGATTTTTTTTCCAGCACAACTGCAGCCTATGCAACGACTGTGCACTTTCAATTAGCATAATGAATGCCTTTTGTCGAAGTATATACAAATATATTTTTAGTATATAATTGAAAGTGTATCAGTTGATATTTGTCACGAAATTTTTTTTTAAATAAATTTATAATTAAGTTTTGTGCATTTGCTTTTACAAATAAAAATTATTTTTTATTATAATTTCTAATATTTGTTACATTCTAATTCAAATAATTACTCAAATTAAGAATGGAAAATAATATTTTTAAAAATTAAGTAATTTTTTTTTACTTTTTAAATTAATTTTAAATAAATAAAAAAATAGTTGCGCAGGAGAAAAAGCCCAAAACAGTACCATTGGATAGGGTGGAAGGGGATACTGGGGTACTTGCAGGGCATACAGTATGGTTTCTCGATTTCAGTGGCAACAAACTAAGCCGATTGCGAGAAAGCCCAAAACAGTACCATTGGACAGGGTGCAAAAGGATACTGAGGTACTTGCAGGGCATACAGTAACATAGCCTTCATCACACCGCAAGTGAAAGAATGGACATGGTAGGATTTTACAATCTTCATTACATCAACCGGAGGTTTTGCAATCTTCTTAGTAGGCAACTTCGTCAATTGGGGCTCAAAGAAGCAAAAAACAGTGTCTAGATCTAGCACAGAGTTGTAATATCGATCCCTGATGTAAACAGCAGCTGAATTGGCCTGGTTGAAGTCCCTACTTTCTGAACTTAGCTTAAAGGTGGAGCAAACACCAGCGATATGGTGTGACAACTCAAGTGCTATCTCCTCGGCTAACATACACATCAATCGACCCCCTCAACATCTAGCACCACATCAGCATTCTCAGATTATCAAACTTGGAATACAAGTGGCTACACTCAGCTTTCAATTATGCAAGAAGACAAACTCAGTAGCTGGGTCACAGGGGACACAAGGGACAGCCACCGCAACACCACTGCAGCCTGCTCGATTCATAATTACAATGCCTTAACCTTTCAGCAATTTGTCTTTTGTAACGTAGACAATTCACAACTGTATAACTCTAGCCTTTACAGCAATTAACTCTATACAAGAAAATAACGACAGCCACAGTTGCATGAGTGTCGTCATCATTCCACTCCATTCAAGTAGACTTCGTAAAATAAAGACACTGATTCTATCATAAAGAAACTATGCCATCCTGGAAAATGTCCAAATAATTATTCGCGATATCTTCTTTACAAAGACCTTACATTATATGTATCGTCGTCACATCTGTTGAAAAAAAACCATTACCATCTTATTCAAACTCAGTGGCTAACAAATCAAATAAAGGTAACATGCACAGGTAACTGTGATACTTTTAATTTTGTCCGCAAAGGGATAGGTTTATACAATTCTAACGTGTAAAAGCTTAAGGCCTGCAAGTGCACCGGCACTCTTAATTGAGAGCATGGTAATCCCGAGGCTCCGTCGTGGACCAAAACGGTGTGCTTCCAATATTTATCACTGTGGAACAATACGTTGATTAAAAGGAACCATGGGATCGTCTACTATATTGTTGTCTTCTTTGATGACAAATGCAATACCATCTCCTAACCAATTAAAAAAATATGCGCCGTTCATCTTTTCAACATCAATAGGGTGCAGAGTTTTCGTCCCGTTAAAGAAGATGAAATTTCCCTTATGATTAAGAAGCCATCGAAATCAGTTCTTGCTTCTAAACAAGTCAACTTAAGTGAGCTAATGATCTCTGTTACTAGCTCAATTATTTGTAGAATCGCATTTGGCAAGTGGTATGAAGACGAAGGAAGTGAAAGAAGTAAATTTCACTCACTCCTTAATGAAGCTCAGGCTTTGGCCGTAGGCTTTCTTTTCACAGATTATTTTCCTTTCATAGGGTGGTTTGATAAATTCACAGGAACGATTCGTCGCCTTGAAAGAAACTTCAAAGAACTCGATGCATTCTACCGGGAACTCATCGACGAGCATCTGGATCCAAACAGAACAAAGACTGAGCAAGAGGACATAGTCGATGTTTTACTTGAAGCACGGAAAGAACGTGGGCTTGAAGTTGATTTTACTTGGGATCACATCAAAGCAGTGCTTATGGCTATTTTTCCATTCACGCAGAGATAACGACTGCTTCTTGATTTAAAAAGCCGGCATTGTGGAAAATTTCCCAATAATTATTCGTGCACGATATTGTTATGTGAAAAACTAGTGGTTCGATGATTTTACAAGGTGAGGTGATGTGTAAAATTATTGACGATCATTCTGGAAATGCCAGCTTGAATCAACGTTTTAAATGACAAATCAATAGTAAGATGAGGCCATTTTGGATGTAACGTGGGTGTACCTAACTTTGCTTTGGTTGAACTGACATTGTCTCTCTTGCCGACACTTTGTAACAATTCAAATTTAATAATTATTAAATAAATATTATTTATTTTAAATATATAATACATTACAATTTATTTTAAATTTTATAATTCAAAATATATTTATTTAATTAAAAAAAATAAATTGTATATCATGTAATTCAAATTCACTTACTAGTAATATAAAACGTGACATTCTTTTCTTTTTTAAGTCTCGCATTTTTTTATTAGCGATATGTAATATGACTCTCTTGTAAATTTCGCACATTTTTCTTTCTTTTGAACCTGGCATCTTTGTGAGGAGATCAAACAAAACATTTACATATTAGAAGATACAGTGATGTGGAGATTAGACATAACATTTACATATTAAAAGATATAGTGATGTGAAATGTTACATTCATCCCTCTTTTGAATATTGCATTCTTGTGAAGAGGTTAGATAGTACATTTATATATTAGAAAGTATATCACAGATCAAAACATTCACATATAGAGTTATAGATCAGTCTCATATCATATATAACAGTCTAAACCCAATAATTATTGAATAGATATTGTCTGCTTTGAACACATATTCCAAGTTTGTTATAGAGTTTTGCAATCTAAAATGCAACTATTTAGTTAAAAGAACTCTCAAGTTATATATTATATAATATAAATTCACTTGCTAACGATATGAGATATGACACTCTAACATAATCACCCATTTCAACCACATATGTATTTCAAATAAGAGGACATAAAGTTTTTTTTCCAGCTGCAATTTATGTGATGAGTGTGTAATGAATACCCTTTGTCGAAGTACATACTAATTTTTTTTTAAATAATACTCCTCTTTACATATATAATCAATCTTAAATGATTCTTACTAAAATAATTATTTTAAATAATTTTATCTTTATAATCACTTATAAGATAGAAAAAATTTGAAGTCTCAGTTACTTCAACGTGGTCACATTAAGGTGCTAATTTTTGCCCTAGTGTAATGCTTACTTTTGTTATAGTATAGCCACCATAGGACACAATTTTTGCCCTAATGTGGCCACACTAGAGCACTGATTTTGCCCTAATGTGATAACACTAGGACACTAGAGCTTAAATATAAATTTTAATATTTTTTAAATTATTGTAAATATAATTTTTTATGAATTTATTTTATATTGAATTTGAAATTTTTTAACTTACAAATTTGGTTAAATTGAATTAAAAATTTATTCTTTTTTAATTTATTTTTAATTTAAAAAAAATATTTTATTTAAATATTATTAATATTCAAACATCTAAATTTTAAAATTTTTTAATATATTTTTAGTATATAGTTGAAAGTGTATTGGTTGATATTCATTATAAAATTTTACCTATAAAATTTCACAAACAAATAATAATTACTAAATATAGTGTAAAAATACAAATTAACTAAACAAAATTTATAATTTAAAAATATGAATTTTTATGTATTTTAATAAATTATAATTAAATTTTGTTAATTTATTTTTACAAATAAAATTAACTTTTATTATAATTTCTAATATTTTTTACTTCATAATTCAAATAATTACTCAAATTAAGAATAAAAAATTTATTTTTAATAGTTAAGTAATTTTTTATTTTTAATTAATTTTAAATAAATAAAAAAGTGAAACTAGTTGCACATGGCATGAGAAAATGTATTTTAAAATTACAAAGATAAAATTGTTTTAAATAATTATTTTTATAAAATTATTTAAAATTAATTATAAATAAAAATAAAATTTTTTTCACATATACATATAGATTTGTATCTATTGATTTCTTTCTTTTTTTTTAAACTTTTAATAAAATAATAACACTCGATATATTTAATAATAAATTATTTAAATTATGTTTTATTAAAATTTATAAATTAATTTTATATTTTATTATATAATTTTAAAAATTTAATTATATAATATAAATTATTTATTATTAAATATACATGTCCTATTATCTTTGTAAATCAAAGAAAAATTTTCGAAAATAGTCTTATTTTTATTCCTTCTAATATTTTTGATTAACCCTTATCAAAGTAATTATTTTGGACGATTTTATCCTCAAATACTAAATTTAGACTATAAATACATACAGATCTTATTTTTTTTTCATGCCTTTTTTAGTCTAATTTTTTCTCTTTGAACAGCTAACACAACAGTAAAAAATTCATATTCTAGTTTTATTAATCCCACTAATAAAATTTGAATTTTATTAATTTTATTCTAATTTTTTAATTTTATAGTTTTTTTAATATAAAATGAAAGAAAAGAAAAAGTTGTAATTTTATACCTCTGGGATCTTAATTCTTACTATAAAAGGAAGATAAAAAAAATAATGATCAACAGTATAAAAAGAATATTCCTGGATCTTGAGCCCTGGGTCTCCGGACCCACAGGGGGAGTTTACACCTGGGTTCACAGGGATCTAAGTAAAAATACCCTTGGGTTCTTGGGGACCACGGGAGTTTATGCCCTGGTCCCTAGGACCCGGAGAATATGGCCCCGGTCCCAAGGACAAAGGGGAGTTTACACTGTTAGGTTCCTAGGGACCAGGGTCTAGGTAAAAATATTCCTGGGTTTTCGGGACCTAGGAATATTTTTATCTGAACCCAGGATAGTTTAATTGGTAATTTCACCTGTTAAATTTTTTATTATCAATACACAATTTCTAAGTTTATGAAATAAAATAAAATTTCTAAAATTATTTTATTTTCACTCTAATCAAAATTAAATAATTTTTTATTTAATTTTCAATAATTTTTAAAAAATTTTTCAATTAAATTATCAAATTTAATCTATAATTTATTGATCAGTGTTTAATAATTTAAAATAATAATAATTTTTATTATTAAATTATTAGAATAAAAATTTATTATTTTTTTTAAATTTTTTAAAATATAAATTTAAAGTGATTTTTTTAAATGAATTATTATACAAAAAATTTAATTTTATTATATTTAATACTTTAATTATGAAAATATTTTTATTATTTGTAAACACATAAATAAAGTAAAATTTTATCCGATGTAAGTTAGAATAATTTTTTTTTATTATTGTTATATTTTTTATATTATTAAAGATAAAATTTATAATTTATTAATAATATAATAGTGATGAAATATAAAAAAAAAGAGTAGATATTTATTTTTATATTTTAATTATTTTGAAAATAGAAATAAAATTAGATTTTAGGATTACATTACTAAATCAAAAGAGAAAATAGACCAGGACAAGATCCAAATTATATATATACACACACCCACACACACAAGCAGAAGAGTAGCTTCCTTTCTGAAACGCTGCAGAGGTTCTCGCTTTGTGTGTATTGCACGGTTGCTCTTGCTTCATAAGAAATAATGGTTTTCTTAATCATCCTTTCATCTGTTTTTATATTCCTTTTCTTTCTTCTCCAAACATGCAGAACAGCCAAAAGTGTTCGTCGACCACCAGGTCCCCGTGGTCTTCCGTTAATCGGTAATTTACACCAGTTTGATAACTCAAACACTAATTATTTCTGCGAACTCTCCGAGCAATATGGCCCCCTCGTGTCTTTGCGTCTTGGGTTTGTGCCAACCCTTGTAGTTGCCTCAGCGAAATTGGCTAAAGATATCTTCAAAACCCATGATGTTCAATTTTGTGGAAGGCCCACTTTGCGTGGCTTTCAAACCATGTCTTACAATTTCTTAGATCTGGCCTTTACGCCATACAGTGCATATTGGAGAGAGATGAGGAAAACATGTGTTGTCCATCTCTTCAATTCCAATAGAGCGCAGCAATTTCGTCCCACTCGTGAGTATGAAGTTTCACGTATGATTGCAAATATATCAGACTTAGCTACTGCTCATAAACCCATCAACTTAAGTGAGATGATGGTGTCTCTTACAAGCACAATTATCTGTAGAATTGCTTTTGGCAAGAGGTTCGAAGATGGAGGAGACGAGGCTGAAAGAGGAGGATTTCGTGCATTTCTTAACGGAACTCAGGCCATGTTGGGAAGCTTCTTCGTTTCGGACTACGTACCCCTTTTCGGCTGGGTCGACAAACTCACGGGAATGAGTCATCGCCTCAATAACATTTTCAAAGATTGTGACACGTTTTATCAGAAGCTCATCGACGAGCATTTAGATCCACAAAGACCAAAAACTGAGCAAGAGGATATCGTTGACATTTTACTTCGAATACGACAAGATCGTGACCTTACCTGGAATCACATCAAAGCAGTGCTCATGGTCCTCCATTTCTTTTTTTTTATATTACAGTTTCCAAGTAGAAGTATTAATCTTTTATTAATTTTTTATTTTATCTTTTCAGAACGTATTTGTCGGTGGCACAGACGCAATCGCTGCTACTGTCGTCTGGGTCATGACCAGCCTAATGAAGAACCCCGAGGTGATGAGGAAGACTACAGAAGAAATAAGGTATTTAATTAAAAATAAAGGTGCTGTAGATGAAGATGACCTTAAGGGACTGCAATATTTAAAAGCTGTAGTCAAAGAGACGTTGAGATTGCAACCACCAAATCCTTTGATACCAAGAACAACAACAGAAAGGTGCATTTTAGATGGGTATGAAATACCGTCTAAAACGCTGGTTTTTGTGAATTTATTTGCTATAGGCAGAGATCCCGAAGCTTGGGATAACCCAAATGAATTTGACCCTGATAGATTCATTGGCAAATCTATTGACTTGTCAGGGCAAGATTTTGGGCTAATGCCATTTGGGAGTGGCAGAAGAACTTGTCCAGCGATGCATATGGCAACTGCGACAGTAGAGCTTGCACTCGCCAATCTTCTTTACCATTTTGATTGGGAAATGCCTGCTGGAATGAAGAATGAAAACTTGGATTTCGATGTCCTTCCCGGAATTACTATGCACAAGAAGAATGCTCTCCAGCTTATGGCCAGGAATTATCCAAATTAGATATGCCAAGGCATGGGAATGCATGAACGTGTTTCATTTTAACTAGTTTTAGAGAGTTTTCCTGTAATGTCATCAGTTCCCACATTTCCGTATGGCTTGAGGGTCGTGTACAAAATGAGGGTTTCATCTGGTACTGTAACAGCAACAATGCAGAACAATATTACAGGCATCGACAATAAAGACGATCGAATAAATTCAGATTGTGGCTTCTATTTGCCGTGGCCAATGTTTCACTGCTTCCAGTTTTCTAATACCTCTTCTTTTCACAAGGAATCGAGCTCATTACGAAATTAACTGTTTTAGGTGATTAAAAAGAAAAAAAAATTGTTAAGAATACAAAGGAAAGACAATAACGTATATTACTTGGCAAAAATACATATATAATTATTACGGTCTTAACAAGTTAGCTGTCTGACACCCTCGTCTACATATCAAATTCTCTGCAACATGTTTGAAACAAAACACATTGCTACAAAGAAAATCTTTCACATGTTTGCAACTAAAAGCTATCTACAACATTACAAACAAACCAAACTAATTGAAATATTAACTACAAGTACCAAAATAAAATTTCATTCTTAAAACTCCTTCATGAGATTTTGTTTTGAGACTCCAAGCTTATCTCTGAACATTTCAATTTTTACTTAAGGTAAAGTTTTAGTTAATATATCAGTAATTTGGTCTTTTGATTTACAATAAATCAAATTAATTTCATGATCCTTTTCTGCCTTTCTAAGGAAATGAAACTTCATCTTCGTGTGTTTGATCTTTTCATGCTGAACTGGATTCTTAGCCATAACAATTGTTGATTTACTATCACTGTAAATTAAAGTCACATTGCTTTGAATAAATTCTAAATCAACTAACATTTTTCTTATCCAAATGCACTAAGTTGCACCGACTACTACTACAATAAACTTACCTTATGCAATGGATTGTGCAACTACCTCTTGCTTCTTAGAACTCAATGAAAATACATCATAACTAAGTGTGAAAACATAATAAGAGATACTTCTACCATCATCAACACATTCAGACCAGTCACTGTCTACATAAACAATAAGATTGAGTTCTTTTTATGGTCTAAACTAAATATCAAAATTGTGAGTACCTTTTAGATACTCAAGAACTTTTTTTGCCAACATCAAAATGTATTTAACTAGGTTCTTGCATAAATATTGACAATAAACTTCTAGCAAACATAAGGTCAAGTTTTGTAGATCAAGATACAACAACTACCAATCAGACTTTTATAGAGAGATGCATTTGCCTTGTCCTAAGACTTTTATAGAGAGATGCATTTGCCTTGTCCTAACCATCAAATATGGATAACTTCTGATTCACTATAAGAGGTGTGCTTATTGGTTTGCAGTGTTGCATAGAAAATGTTTCAAGCAAACTTGTAGCAAAAGCTAGCTGAGAAATAAAAGTTTCTTCATTAGTTTGACGAATTTCAAAACTAAGAAAGAATTTCATTTCTCCAAGATCTGTCATTATGAACTTTTTATTGAGTTGCTGTTTGAAATCATCAACATCTTTAACTATACTGTTAACAATCAACGAATTATTAACATATAATGAAATGATCAAGATGGCTGCTGTGGATAAGGCCTTAACATAAAGAGTAACATTATTACAACTCCTTCTGAAGCTAGAATTTTTAAGAAACTTGTCGATCTTGTTATAGTAAGCCTTTGGTACTTGCTTCAAACCATATAAAGCCTTATTCAATTTATAGACTTTATCTTACTTTCCTTCTACTTGAAAACCTTCTGGTTGCTTAATGAAAATTTCTTCTTCTAGGTAATTATTAAGAAAGACTGACTTGATGTCTTGATAAAAGATTTTCCATTTATTTTGAGCTACCAATGCAATAATCAACTTTATTATATCAAGTTTGGCAATAGGGGTAAAGGTTTCTCCATAATCAATGCTTGCTTGCTAAGAATACCTTTTTACAACAAGTCTGACTTTATGTTTGTGAACAGAATCATCTGCATTAAATTTGGTACTATACACTCATTTTACACCAACTACTTGCTTATGCAAAGGCCTATTTATTGGTTTTCAAGTTTTATTTTTTTCAATAATAGCAAATTCTTCTTTCATAGTATTATACTAAACTTCTGAATTGATTGCTTCCGTAAAACCTTGAGGATCAAATGCTACAACTCTGCATTTAACTTACACATTTGACAGAATGGATATTCTCAACACAGGTGAATTTGATATGACAAGGATATTAAACTTATCTTTAGTATTGGAACCGACTGATGCACCAGTTTGAATACCTAAATTCTTTGGGAGACTTGAAAGAATTGGTGAAGCATTATAATTTTCTTCCTCTTATTGCAATACTGAATGCTCATCAATAGATACATCCCTATTGACATTTATTTTTTTAGCTATTAAATCAAAAACTCTATAACCTTTTGCTTGACTAGTGTAACCAAGAAAAATTCCTTTTTTTTTGCCTTTTCAAAAAGCTTGTCCCTTTTAACATTTGGTGTGTGTCTATAGCAGGATAATCCAAAAACTTTCAAATGCTTGATAGATGGTTTTTGGCTAGTCCAAGCCTCATAGGAAGTTTTTCTTTCAATGCATGAATAGGCAAACTCTTCAACAAATACACTAAAGTGTATACAGCTTTTGCTCAGAACTTTTTCGACAAAGACTTCTCATACAACATGCTTCTTGCCATCTTAAGTATTGTCCCATTCTTCCTTTTACATACCTCATTCTATTGTGGAGAATATAACACTATCAATTGGTGATGTGTTCCAGCATATTCACATAATATTACAAATTCTTTTGAGATAAATTCCTTCCTATTGTCAGTTCTTAACATTTTACTTTTGGGGCCAGCTTGAGTTTTGTCATTGTCTCAAACTTCTTGAAGCAAACATATGCTTGAGCTTTATTACTCATTAAGTAAACCCAAATTATTCTTGTGAAATCATTTATGAACAAAATGAAATGTTTATTTTGACTCAGAGAGGGAACTTGTATAGGACCACAAATATCTAAATGTACAAGCTCAAGTCTTTGTTTAACCCTCCCTTTAGCTTGAGATGGAAAAGGTGATCTATGTTTCTTTCTTATCTAGTAACTTTCATAAATTTGATTACAAAAATGAATTGAAGGCATATTACTAGCCAATTTCTTTTCATGCAACACTTCAAAGACTTAAAGTTAGCATGCTCAAATTTTTTATGCCAAAGCCAAGATTCATTTACAATAGCCTTACAAGCAAATGAAGGACTTGAATGCCATTGAATAGTAAAGCATTTATCACACATTGGTACAACAACAAGCTTTTCTCCACATGAATTAGATATCAAATAAGAATTATCCTTGAAAGCTAATGAATAACCATTCTGCATCATTTGGCCCACCCTAAGCAGATTTTGATCTAACTTTAGAACCAAAAGCACATCATGTATAAACTTTATACCTTTTGGAGTTAAGACAAAAATAGTACCTTTTTCTGCAAATTCTATGGACTCCCCATTTCCCAACTTGATAGGAATTTTGAAGGAAGGATCAAGGCTAATAAAAAAGCCTTAAATTTGATGTCATGTGGTTAATACTACTACTGTCCAACAACCAATAATACTTTTCTAAAGTTTTATGAGATAAAGTAGCCATAAAAAAATGCTCTTCTATATCCTTTTCTTCCATTACATTGGCTTGTTGCTTTGGTTGAATTTATTATAAAAAAAATTATTGAAGCCTCTTTTGCTGGCAAAATTTAGTTATGTGTCCATTTTTTTTTGGCATATTCTACATTGTACTTTCTTCCAACAATTACTCTCTAGATGATTAATCTTTTTACAGAAGGCATAAAGAGGAAAATTTTCTTTTTTAGGCTCCTTAAACTTAGCTTCAACAGTCTTTCCTTTGAAGCTCTTGTCACTTTGCGCCTTTTTATCCCCTTTAGAGTTGGATGGCTTTACACTAAGCTTGGCTGGAAAAGCTACTTCATTGTAATTTATGATCTAACAGAAGTCCTTTATTCTTGATTTCAAGTTTGTTACTGAAATCAACAACTGTTAACCTTTTAAGATCATTTGACTCCTTTATAGCAGATACTTTTGTCTTAAACTTCTCTAGAAGACTTATTAATAATTCTTTGTTGCTCTAACATCTCTTTATATAACCTCATTTGGTTAATCAGGTCTTTGACCTTAGAAGAATACTTCTAGATAGTCTCAAATTCATTCATTTTGAGATTTTCAAACTCTCTCTTAAGAGTAAGTAACCTAACAGACTTTACTTTATCACTCCCTTTATATTCCTTGTTCAATTGATCCCACACTCTTTCATATCAAATTACACAAGAAGCAATGTTATAATCCCAGGTGGTCTCGCTGCTTCAGCACAATCTGCCGCAACTCACAATGCAACAACTTGTAGTGAAGAAGACAAAATCAAGCTCCATGAAGTCTTGGTGGTAATTGAATAAGATTGTACGCATGATCTTTGATGTTTGTCACTAATCCCTTGTTATACAACTTGATATATGCTATTATAAATGAAAGTAATTATTACAATTACTTGTTATATAATGACACAGGGTGCAACCGTGAAGTTACCTGTAGATAAGGCACTAACTCGCTAGGATGTTGAAGGGGGTGGTGAGTGCAAAGCTGAGGAATAACCCGAACGTGAGTACATATCTAGGTGGAGTGACGGCTTCTATGGCCGCAACTGTTAGATTCAATGAGTATGTCAATGTATAGTCAACAAACGGCGTTCGTGTAATAAACTTGAATAATCCATAAGGTTTTGAGTACAACTACATGCATACGACTTTTGCTCGTTGGCTTGTAATATTAGTAGACGATATTACACTTGTTTTCTTTCTTGGCTCGTCACTTTCGTATTTGTCTATCTTTTAAACAAAGAGGTTCTGCTATAATTGTCTACTCTCTTTGTAAGTCTACTATTGTATGTATACATCTGTTCTAGTGGAAAGCATATTAATCAATGATTATGCTAATAGAATAACTCGCACTGGGCTTAGAAGAATAGTGGTTTGTTGGCCATGAGAAATAGGTTTTGGGTCTCTCAAGGCTCACTGTGACACAAATAAACCAGTTTCTTCCGTAATGACTAGTAACATAGACATAACATCTGTTCCAATTTTAAAATTTTGAATTTCGAATCATCTTTTGGTGGATCACGTTGTCATTACCCCAATCATTTGTAATGTTCATTGTTAAGTATTTTTGACATTTTTTCATGCTGCTGTTATCATTTTTTATGACATGGACGAAAAGCACATACATACTTCTACACTTTATACGCACAATGCATAAATTTGTTCCATCAAATTTATACTAGCTACTTTTAGACTTTAAGCAAGTGAAGAACTTGAATGCCATCAAACAACAAAGCATTTATCACTCATTGATACAACAACAAGCTTTTCTCCATATGAATTAGATATCAAACAAGAATTATTCTTGAAAGCTAGTGAACAACCATTTTGCATCATTTGGCCTAACCTGAGTAGATTTTGATTTAACTTTGGAACCAAAAGCACATCATGTATAAATTTTATACCTTTTGGAGTTAAGACAAAAATGGTACTTTTTTTGCAAATTCTATAGACTCTTTATTTTCCAACTTGACAGGAATTTTGAAGGAAGGATCAAGGTTGATAAAAAACCTTGAATTCGATGTCATGTGGTTAGTACAATCACTGTCCAATAACCAAGAATACTTTTCTAAAGTTTTATGAAATGAAGTAGCTATAAAAAAAATGCTCTTCTATATCCTTTTCTTTCATTATATTGGTTTGTTGCTGCGGCTGAATTTATTACGAAGAAATTTGTTGAAACTTCTTTTGCTTGCCAAATTTAGCTATGTGTCTAATTGCATATTCTGCATTGCATTTTCTTCTAATAGTTACTCTCTAGATGATTAGTCTTTTTACAAAAGGCACAAAAAGAAAATTTTCTTTTTGTAGGCTTCTTAAACTTAACTTTAACAGTATTTCCTTTGAAACTCTTGCCATTTTACACCTGTTTATCCCCTTTAGAATTGGATGGCTTTACACTAAACCTAGCTAGAAAAGCTCCTTCACTATAATTTTCTGATCTAATAAAAGTCCTTTGTTCTTGAGCTTGAAGCTTGTTAATTAACTTAGCAACTGCTAACCTTTTAAGATCATTTGACTCCTTTATAGGTATCATTTAACTCCTTTATAGTAGATACCTTTGCCTTAAACTTCTTTAGAAGACTTATCAACAATTATTTGTTGCTCCACCATCTTTTCATATAATCTTATTTGGTTAATCAGGTCTTTGACCTTAGAAGAATACTCCTGGATAGTCTCAAATTCCTTCATTTTGAAATTTTCATTCTCCCTCTCGAGAGTAAGCAACCTAACAGACTTTACTCTATTATTCCCTTCATATTTCTCTTTCAACTGATCCCACACTTTTTTTGGGATTTTAAAAGTTATAATACCTGTAAAGATATGATTTGCAAAGGCTAAATGAAGAATAGTAAGAGCTCTGTCCTTCTTGAGTATTTCTTCATCATAATGCTTTATTTAAGCAATGGTGGGGGTTTCCATTAAATAAGGTTAATCTTTGCTTATATCTACTGTATCCCATAGCCCTAAAGATTTCAAATAAGCTTTCATTTTGACCATCCAAACTTGATAGTTCTCTTCTGAAAACATCAGTACCACAGGGTATGAAGAACTTGCAGAAGTCATAACTCACTTGTTATGGTGTTTAACCTACATAAGTAAAATAACAGAATAGCTTTTTCAAAAAACCACACAGTTTGTAAGAGCATTGGAACTCTAATACCAATTGTTAAGAATACACAGGAAAGAGGAGGATGTATATTGTGCAGCAAAAGTTACACATATATATTTATTACAACCTCAACAAGTTAGCTGGCACCCTCATATACATGTCAAATCTTCTACTTACTATTAACTTTTTGAAACGAAACACATTGTTACAAACAAGATCTATCACATATTTGTAACCAAAAACTAACTATAACATTACAAACTAAAATATTAGCTATAAGTACCAAAACAAAGTCTTTTTCACATAAAATCAATCGATCACTCAATTAATTAAGCTGATATATATTTATTTGATCATAAAGTCATGTTATGTACATAATATGCACATCAACTGACAGTCTTTACCTCTAGTGGTCGAAAAATGGAGCACTGCTTACCGAAATGGTATTTTAATTTCATGGCCCATACCAACCATCTTGTGACCTGTCCTTCAGTGTTCACATGAAGAAATTCCTCTCCTTCAGGACTGTCTACAGCACAGTATTTGAAAAGTTCCCCATCTACAAGTAATAAACTACTGCCTCCTGACAAGAGGACGACAGTGATTCTCTCATTTAAAACTGCAAGTATATATTTATCTTGAGTGAGTTAACGATCACCGTCGTTAGCGTGTATAAATAAAAACATTTGATGTCTTTTTCTTCTTATTTTATGAAATTCACGTAGGTTTGTTTATGTATATATGGAGAGGTTCTCCTTTTTGTATTGCAGATCATAATGGCTCCGCTTATCGTCCTTTTGTTTTTCACCGTCTTCTTGTTGTTTCTTCTCCGAAAACAAAGAATAAGTGGAACCGTTCGTTTGCCACCTGGCCCTCCAGGTCTTCCTCTCATTGGAAACCTGCATCAGTTTGATACCTCAAACACTCCACGTTATTTTTGGAAACTTGCTGAACAATATGGTCCCATCATATTGTTGCGTTTCGGTTCTGCATCAACCGTAGTGATTTCCTCGGCAAAATTGGCTAATGAAACCTTGAAAACCCATGATCTTCATTTTCTGCAGGTCTTCTTTTCTTGGCCAGAAAGTCTTATCCTACGACTTCTTAGATGTCGCTTTTTTGTCATGTTGAAGAGGGCATATCAACAAACGAAGAGGGCATTGTCGGGAGTGCCTTATGCACAAACATTGTACCCGAAAAATACATATCAGTCCCTGTCAATGCAGAACAGGCTCTCACCGATCCCTTATGGAAGCAAGCAATGTTGGAGGAATATAATGCTTTTGTTCTAAATAACACTTACTAGTTCCCTACAGCTCTGGAGAAAAATTAATGAGAAACAAGTGGGTATATAAAGTCAAAGAGAACCCAGATGTCTCAGTGGCAAGATTGAAGGCAAGGCTTGTTGCCAAGGGATTTCATGAAACCCTGGCATAGATTTTGGTGAAACATACAGCCCTGTTGTAAAAGCCTCTACCATTAGATTAATTTTGAGTTTGGAAGTATGTTATAACTAGAAAATCAGGCAGGTGGATGTAAATAATGCATTCTTAAATGGTGAGATTTCAGAAACAGTGTACATGCTACAACCTGAAGGATTAGAAGACTCCAGCAAGCTAAACTATGTATGTAAGCTCAAAAAGGCTCTTTATGACCTTAAACAAGCCCCCAAAGCTTGGTTTGACAAATTAAAGCTAGCTTTAGTCGACTGGAGCTTCAATTGTTCAAAATCAAATTTATCACTCCTTTTTCAAAAAACAAGAAGATGATTTGACTATGTTGCTAATGTATGTTGATGATATAGTTGTCACTGGGAATAAAAAGGATCATATTGAGACTTTGATCAAGGTTTTGAATGACACTTTTTCTTTAAAAGACCTAGGACAGTTGCACTATTTCTTAGGAATTCAAGTTACTAGGTCAGAAGAAACTCTATTCATGTCTCAAACCAAATATTTACAAGACCTACTGGGAAAGCTTTATGTTTTATCGCAGATTGCATGACTAAAGCTTTGTCTTTTCCTAAGTTCTCATACTTCAAAAACAAGCTCCAGGTTCTACCAAGAACCTTAGGCTTGAGAGGGGGTGTTGAAGAAAGCATATCAGCAAACAAAGAAGGCATTGTCAGGAGTGCCTTATGCACAAACATTGTACAGAAAAAGACAACAAAGGTAGGACAATTATGCACGAGGAAGAAGGGAATCTATTTGATAACGATTTGACATTATCACCTTTACAAATTGCAGTAATGAAACTGAATGGAAAGCTAATAATTAATCTCAATATAATTAAATCCAAGGGCTGCGATCGTTTCTTTCTCAATAGAAAATCTTCATGCACAACAAGATTCTGCATATCATTAGTTAAGTGATGAGTTGCATCACTGTCAATGTACCAACCGTCATTAGCCATTCGTTCAGCATTTGTAACATAAGCTGCTTTAACTCCTTGGTTGCTCATTGTTTTTGGTAGACTTGTTGGTATTGCTGCTGAAAATTCGTATTTTGAGGTGGTGGAGGCACATAATCTCTGCTAAATTGATAAAAACAAGCAGCAGCAACATGTCCAAACTTGAAACAAATCTGGCAAATCGGTTTACTGCCACCACGAACTCCATTATAAACTTTCCTCCTTGGATAATCTCTATCACCTTAAAATCCTTTGAAATTTGGATACCCGCTACCTTGATCAATACAGCCAATATCTTGAAAAGCTTATTGTTCTTGATTAAGAGAATAACCGCTTTTATTCTCGTTTTTCCTCTGACAATTCTTTGATTGCGTATAATTTGCTGCATTGTTTCCTAGAGTCTCATTCATCAAAGTTGAATTCTGTTGTTCCAGTCTACATGCAAGAGTTAAAAGCATGGAATAGACATTGTGTATGCTTAAATTATCTCCTCTGCCAGTGATGTGCACAGTAACTGAATTGTATTCAGCATCAAGACCGCCAAGAACATACAGAATAAAATCATCACTAGATATGGGATTACCTGTTGCAGCAAGGTTATCAGCTAAGTTCTACATCCTTAGATAGTATTCTGCAATCGATAACGATTCCTTATTGAATGAAGCTGAAACTTCAACTAAAGAACTTTAGCTTTTGATTATGTACTGAATTGTTTTTCAAGTGCATTCCAGACTTCAAACGAGGATTTGCATCCTATCACCAGACTTTAGATAGCTTCACTAATGGAGGATTTGACAACTCTAGGCATTTATAGCCCTTATGAAGAAGACTATACCCAATGAAGATACATTCGACGGATCAAAAATCTAGCTTGTATTTGTTGTAACTTCTAATAAATGGAAAACAAGAGCAGCCAAAAACTCGCAGGAATGTATAATCAGGTTTATGCTTATGAAGTAATTCAAAAGGTGATCTATTAAGCAGGGAAGCACTAAGCAAACGATTGATTAAAAACACTCAACAATAATATGCATCCCATCAAAAGTTAAAAGGAAGAAAAACTTGGGAAAGTAGAATCATTCCTAACTCAACTATATACCTATGTTTTTTCTCAACAATTTCATTTTGATGATGGGTACGTGGACATGAATACCTATATAAAATCCCTTGTTATGTAAGAAATGGAACAAAAACCTTAAACTCACCTTCTTCATCAGAATGCAGGCACTTAATTGAACTTGAAAATTCCTTTTCAACTTGTAATTTGAATTGCTTAAACACTAGTAAGGCATCTGACCTTAATTTCAATGGAAACACCCAGTATATCTGGTAAAATTATCTACAAAACTTATATAATATCTAAACCCATTTCGTAAACCACAGAGGAAGGTCCCCATAAATCAGCACGAAGAATTTCCAATGGAGACCTTGTTTAACAGAAGAAATCGAAAAATGAAGTTTGTGGCTTTTACCAAGCTGACAAGCATCATAAAAAGAAGCATTCCGTGTTTTATTAAAGTGAGACAACTTTGTACAAGTTCGCAATACAAGTTTCAAGGTCTTTGAGCAAGGATGCCCCAATCGTTGAAAAAGAATGGTTAAGGAGTTTGAAGGGTTTTCTAAACTATCAATGAAATAGGCATGACTTTATGTATTGCAAACATTATTGTTAGCAAAAGAAGACTTAGAAATACTGCTAGAAGGTGCAGAACTTTGAGGTTTAACAAATTGAAAAATCAACAACATATCTTGAGGAACACAATTGCTTGTTCTCAATACTAGTATTTGCAAAACTTAAATATGACAGTATAATTTATACAGGCCCTTCACTGCTACTCCCTTCAGCAGCAACACACCCCTCTCCTTGTCTTTAATGAAACAATAATCGCCACAAAATTCAACAGTTAAGTTGTTATCGAAAACTAGCTTGGAAATGCTTACTAAATTTTTGGTTATATGATTTTAACAGAATTCTATGATTTTGTGAGTAATTTATGAAAGATTTAAGCAAAAGTAATATTGTACCAGTATGAGTAATTGCCAAACCTTCACCGTTTCCTATAATGAGTTTATCACTACCTCTGAAATCTTCATGCACAGCAAGATTCTGCATATCATTAGTTAAGTGATGAGTTGCACCACTGTCAATGTACCAACCTTCATTAGCCATTGGTTCAGCATTTGTAACATAAGCTGCTTTAACTCCTTGTTTGATCATTTGTTTTGGATAGACTTGTTGGTATTGCTGCTGAAAATTCGTATTTTGAGGTGGTGGAGGCACATAATCTCTGTTAAATTGATGAAAACCAGCAGCAGCGACATGTCCAAACTTGAAACAAATCTGGCAAATCGGTTTACTGCCACCACGATCTCCATTATAAACTTTCCTCCTTGGATAACCTCTATCACCTTAAAATCCTTTGAAATTTGGATTCCCTCTACCTTGACAATAGAGCCGGTATCTTGAAAAGCTTATTGTCCTTGATTAAGAGTATGACCACTTTTATTCTCGTTTTTCCTCTGATAACTCTTTGCTTGTGTATAATTTGCTCCATAGTTTCCTTGACTCTCATTCATTAAAGCTGAATTCTGTTATTCCAGTCTACATTCATGAGTTAAAAGCATGTAATAGACCTTACATTATCTCGTCTACCAGTGATGTGCACTGCAACTGAATTGTATTCAGCATCAAGACCACCAAGAACATACAGAATAAAATCAACACTAGATATGGGATTACCTGTTGCAGCAAGTTTATCAGCTAAGTTCTTCATCCTTAGAAAGTGCTCTGCAATTTCTCCTACCTCAAACTTTCACTCCCTAAAAATTATACACAAATGTTTGAATTTGCCTTCGAGATAATCACTCATTTCGTCGCTAAATAGCAAATGCCATCCTAATCTTTATTTAACATTTAGTACTTGCTGCTCCATGCAACACAATGGCTTTGCTTATCATCCTTTTATCACTCCCTGTTTTCCAGCTGTTGCTTGTGCAAAAATACAGAAGAAGATCAAGTATTTGTTGGCCACCTGATCCAAGCCATCTTCCTTTAATCGGTAACGCACACCGGTTTGATTGCTCAAACCCTGCACTTTATTTTCAAATCCTTTCTGCAAAATACGGGACCCCTTGTGCCAATGAATCTCGGTTTCGTACCAACCGTAATAGTTTCCACGTCTTAGATTTAGACTTTGCAGCGCATGGTGATCACCGGAGAGAGATAAGAAAAATATGCGTACTTCGTCTCTTCAACTCTAGCAGAGTGCAAAAATTTCGTCCAATTCGTGAAGATGAAGTTTCTCGTATGAATGATGAAAAGGTATCAAAATTATAAACTCATGCTGCTAAACCTATCATCAACTTAAGTGAAATTATGGTGTCTCTTACAGGTACTGTTACTTGTAGACTAGCCTCTGGAAAGAGATACGACGTTGAAGGAATTGAAAGAAGTAGATTTCATGCACTTCTTAAAGAAGCTGAAGTCATGTTGTTGGGTTTCTTTCTTTTCAGATATTTCCCTTTCATGGGCTGGGTTGATAAACTCACAGGAAGTGAGCCGTCCCCTTGATCAAATTTTCAAAGAATTGGATAATTTCTTTGTTTCTATCAAGAACTCATCGAGGAGCATTTGCATCCTAAGCGTCCAAAAACGGATCAGGAAAAGGATGTAATTGATAGTTTACTTCAAACTCAAAAAATATCGTGAGATTAAAGTTGATATTACCCAGAATCACGTCTAAGCCATAAGCATGGTAATCTTATTAATAATAAAGGCTTTGTAGATGAAGATGATGAGCAGAGATTACAACACCTTAAAGCTGTGGTATAAGAGACAATGAAATTGGCAAGAACCAAGTCTACTAGCTCCAAGACCAACGACAAAACAAAAGTGGAATTATTGTATACATTGTCAATGTTGTGAAAGATTACACAACTGAACGCAGATTACTTAGTTGTCGGCGAGTCCTTGCCGTTGAAGCTTAAAATTAGCGTGGCGAGTTGTGGTTGGTTTATCCGTCTTTTTATCTATAGCTTGCTTTACGTGTTTGATTTGATTTCATTGTCTACGTTGAGCCAGCGACTTGAATGGTTGGACTTTGGAATGAGCAATGGCAGCCGTCTGGAATATGGCAAATTGGAAATAGCATAATAGCCACATGCATAATACCATTACCATCTTATTCAAACTCAGTGGTTAACAAATCAAATAAAGGTAACATGCATAGGTAACTGTGAAACTCTTAATTTTGTCCGCAAAGGGAAAGGTTTATACAATTCCCACGTGCAAAAGCTTAAGGCCTGCCTGCAAGGTAATCGCTAGGCTCCGTCGTGGACCAAAGCGGTGTGCTTCCAATTTTTATCACCATGGAACGATACGTGGATTAAAAGGAACCATGGGATCTTCTACTATATTTTTGTCTTCTTTGATGACAAATGCAATGCCATTACCTAACGAATTAATATATATATATATATATATATATGGGAGTTGCATATGTGAGTAAGTGGGACATGTAAAACATAACCCTGTTTCATTTTCTTCAACTATTCAATAACGTTACTGAAAGCCCACAAGCATAAACATCTGTTCAGAGAGGATCGTCTTTCGCACTTGTTGCAGTATAGTTAATGGCTTTACTTATCATAATCCTTGCATGTCTCCCAATCTCATTCTTATTTCTTTTCCAAATAAGCCGAACCCGGAAAAACACTCGACTGCCTCCTGGACCTCAGGGTCTTCCCCTGATCGGTAATTTGCACCAGTTTGATGTCTCAAAGTCTCATGTGTCTTTCTGGCAACTTTCTATAAAGTATGGCCCTATCATGTCCTTGCGTTTTGGTACTGTGCCAACCCTAGTCGTTTCCTCAGCAGAAATGGCCAAACAGGTCATGAAAACCCATGATTTTCAATTTTGCAGTAGGCCTGTCAAGCTTGCCACGCAAAAGCTATCTTACAATGGCTTAGATTTGGTTTTTGGACCGTATGGTGAATATTGGAGAGAGACAAGGAAACTATGTGTCGTTCATCTCTTCAACATCAATAGGGTGCGGAGTTTTCGTCCCGTTAGAGAAGATGAAATTTCCCGTATGATTAAGAAGATATCAAAATCAGTTCTTGCTTCTAAACAAGTCAACTTAAGTGAGCTAATGATCTCTGTTACTAGCTCAATTATTTGTAGAATCGCATTTGGCAAGAGGTACGAAGACGAAGGAAGAGAAAGAAGTAAATTTCACTCACTTCTTAATGAAGCTCAGGCTTTGGTCGTAGGCTTCTTTTTTACAGATTATTTTCCTTTCATCGGTTGGGTTGATAAATTCACCGGAATGATTCATCGCCTTGAAAGAAACTGCAAAGAATTCGATGCATTCTACCAGGAACTCATCGACGAGCATCTGGATCCAAACAGAGCAAAGACTGAGCGAGAGGACATAGTTGATGTTTTACTTCAAGCCCGGAAAGAAGGTGGACTTAAAGTTGATTTTACTTGGGATCACATCAAAGCAGTGCTTATGGTTATTTCTTTTTTCTTTTCTCTCAAAACCAAAATTTAGTAGCTTCTAAATAAAATTACTGTTTCTATTTTATTTTCTTTGGTTTGGTCCCTGCAGAATGTTCTTATTGCCGGCACAGACACGAGCGCAGCAGCCGTGGTTTGGACCATGGCTTACCTAATGAAGAACCCACGAGCAATGAAGAAAGTTCAGGAAGAAATTAGATCATTAAGTGGCAACAATGGTTTTGTAGATGAAGATGATGTTCAAAATCTACCTTATCTTAAAGCAGTAGTGAAGGAAACGATGAGATTGCAACCGGTAACTCCCTTACTTGTCCCGAGAGAAACAGTGGGAAAATGCAGCATAGAAGGGTATGAAATACCACCTAAAACACTGGTTTTCATAAACGCTTGGGCTATTGGAAGAGATCCTGAAGCTTGGGAGAATCCAAATGAATTTTATCCCGAGAGATTCATTGACAGTCCTATTGACTTTAAAGGACAGCACTATGAGTTCATACCCTTTGGTGCTGGCCGAAGAATTTGTCCGGGAATGCTTATGGGTATTGCAACTGTGGAGCTCGCAATTGCTAATCTTCTTTACAAATTTAACTGGGAAATGCCTGCTGGTACGACAATACAAGATTTAGACTTTGAAATGTTACCTGGTATCACCGTGCACAAGAAGAATGCTCTATGTCTTATGGCTAGGCTCCACCCATGATACACATAGCCATATTTGGCAAGTTACCTACTCTTCAATGTTAATGAATTCAAGTAGCTCCTGCTTGATGAACTTTGACTTGTACTCCCACTAGATTGTCATAAAATTCTTAATTACTTGCAACTATCAGTATTTCAGCAAGAGCAAGATTAAATATAATCGAATTGTAATTAATGTATAATAAATTTAAAATTACACAAATAATTTTTTAAAATATTGAAATTTATTGTTTAATGTAAATCTGATGCATATTCACTTAATTATGATGATTAGTTCAATTAATGACAGGATCCAATATACAATAATCAATTCTAAGAGTCCTGCACAAAGAAATAGACAATGGAGAAAAATAAGAATTCTCTGCTTCATCTTATTAGATTATGCTTACATCTGTAGGAAATACCTACTAAAGGAAAATGAAGAATAATTTAATGATTTGACTGGAGAAATTTCCTTTTCATGGAAAGATTGTACAGTTGAATGGAGATTAGCTGACTAGTCATTGCAGTAGAATCTTAAAATTAGTGTACGTCTATAGTCGCAGTTGGTCTCTGTCTTTTTCATTTATAGAGTTGTGGTTGATTTTCATTCATGTAGAGATAGATAATGACACTGATTACTTGATTTTAAAAAGCCGGCATTGTGGAAAATTTCCCAATAATTATTCCTGCACGATCTTGTTATGTGAAAAAGTACGGGTTGGTTGGATGATTTCACAAGGTAAAGTGATGTGTAAAAATCTTGTTTGAAATCAGATGATAACCAATCATATAAAAAGTAACCTGAGTTTGGGATGATTGGTACTATGAATTTGCAGTCCTGTGAGAACGCTAGGTCTTCATTGCCATTTTCACAAGATGTACATATGCGTCTACACACACGGGGTGGGGAACGTTGGACTCGTCCATAACATTGTTAAATGAACGAGCTTTGAATTTGAAAACAGCATTGCCTTTGATAATTTGAATAATTCTCTTCAACTATCTTTAAAGGAGCCAACGTCGTCTACTTTGGCACTATCATTGGTTAAGTCACAGGTTCCTAATCGTGCCTTTCCATGTTTGTCTTTCTGCAACAGACGCCAATGGCGATAAATTTAAGGAAGGTCATGTAACAATCAAAGGGCATCTTAGAAATGAATGTAATATGAACTTCTAATCCAACTCGAAATGAAATCAACCCCCCGTTTGACAATTTTGCAAAACCCTCCATATTCATTTTTGAGGCTCCAAACATGCTTCAAAAGCTTAGACTAGTACAATATAACCAGATCAATATGCTCGAAATAATAATAATAATAAAGAGTTACAAAAAAGAGTCCAGCTTAAGTAATTTGATCAATTTAGCACGCAATAGGTTAGTGAGACCGAGTGTAGGATATATTAAATAAAAACAATTGGAAATAAAAGTAATGATAAAAATACACCCGCCACAGTTGAAGAAAGATTCAACACTTCTCTGCATCGAGAGAACAAAATTTCTGATATGAATAGTCAGTAAATTAACTATGACTTGCGGGGCCTTCCTCTACTACCAGTTTTTCCATGGACAGATGGTAGGCTTTTATTTGATGAAGGAGGGCGACCACGGCCACGCCCTGCGCCTTTTCCCCCACTGGATGACTTACTGGCACCCTTCCCTCGACCTCTACCAGTGGCTTTTCTACCCGCCTGCTTCTTACTCTCCATCTGTCCATTTGTCTCTCCTTCACTGTTGTCACTTTCGTCATCGCTGTTCTCTTCCTCTTCTGATTCTGACGAATCTTTCGATTTCTTCCTCTTCTTGGAGTTATCAGAAACTTTAGCAGCACTTTTTCTTGTGGGAACTGTAGTTTTGCTCTCTGGTTCCTCAATCTCTGCAGAGTCGGTAATTCCAATTCTGTCAGTCCACCAACTAGGATGCCTCGGCTTAATTCATTATATACATGCCAACAAGCCCACAACATATGACTGCCAAGAATTCTTCCTACAGGGAACCAGAATGACTAATACTAGAACCTTTTACATCAACTTTACCTGGACCAGAAGACTTGCCGTCATGAACATCAAGCTGTCAAAAGCACCACATGTTAGAGGTAGCCTTCCATACAAAAGTAGCAAGCAAAAGAGAAAATGAAAGAAAATAACAGTAGCATTAGCTAACACACGATTATCAATCAAGATACATGTCTAATTGAATAGTTTGGCACAGCATCAAACTTGAAAATTTTCACTACAGATAGATTCCTTGTTCATACTTTGGTAGGCCATTGACAGGATTCAACAGGATCAAATTAACCTAATCTGAGAGCTTCAAGATAGAAAAGATTAAAATAAAATGTTTTGAGAGGAATCAGCTAATAACAACAGTTGAAACGACATTTCCCAGATTGGTTTACTGACAAGGATATTTTGTCCTTCAAAAAATTGAGTAAGCCTAGGACACAGTCTCACTCTCCAGGTCAATAACCATTACAACAATTTTGTTAATCTTAAAAAGTCCCCAGGTACCTACATTTTAGAGCGATTTGCATTGAATGCTTGGGTTCAATAATATAAGAGCGAACAAATGCTACCATTACCAATATAAAGCACAAAGAGAACAAACATCACACAAGAGTTACCTGATCAAGTCGGTCACCAACATTTGATCGATCAACTATAATCATGGAATGGCCAAAACCACAAGCAACACTACAAAATACAAAAAGTAAATTCTGTCATAAAAATATATAAGAAGAAACCCAATTACAGGTCAATATCATAAAAACATCTATAAATACCCACTTGATTACTTGCATGCCCTCGAGAATTTCCACCTTTTTAGGCATTGCTGAAGACCTGAAAAGTAGAAACAAACCAAATTCAAGAAAAGTGTATAAAGGGATAAGCTTCAATAGAACCATTACTAAACTAATGAATCTCCTACTTTTGTCCACCAGGTCCATATCCCAACTCTCCATACTGAGCATGACCCCAACTAATGCAGGAGGCATCGGCACCGACAAAATGATGCATATTGCCTGAGTCCATGCAACGTAAATTCCAACCACTAAAAGGGAAAAACAAGAAGGTATCAGTGCAAGCGTCAGGTTGCTTTCAAGCATGCACACCTAGTATCATAAGAAGGTGCAAAACATCTTAATCTCAATGAACATGAAAGACAACTAAATGCATACCCAAAGGAATAATAAACACAAATCTGAGGCTCCTTAAATTATTTCAAGATAAATTGAACTGAAACTATAACAAGTTGCAATAGCTCTGCTAAAGCATTCACTACTGTACAAACAATGCTACCTTCAAAAAATCTTAATCCAGATCTCTGCTTTAACCTGATTTGTGTAAAAACTCAACTCTAAAGTCCTGCATTTATTTACTAGGCTCAATAATAACATGTAAAGATCTCTCTATGACAACAAAGATAAGAAGTAAACAGCAGATCATTCCAAAACTAATTCTGATACAACTCAAAATCTGAAAAGTGACAATGATTGACATAAGATAGCCAGATTAAAGAAATATTCACAGAACAAGAAACACTTAAATATAGAAAATTTTCTATAAAGTAGAACCTGACCAAATATTATTGTAAGTTTGATCTAGTGGGATTCTAGACGTGAGATTTGATCAAATAACACAAAAGAATGGCGCAGAGTAGAACCTCAAATCCATGACAGGTTTAGGATACATCCAGTCATCACCATTGCTCTTAATTTTGCCCCACATGTACAGCTGTCCACCACCTGGAAACCAAAGAAAATACTGAAAATTTATTACGCAGACTCAAAAGCTTAAGTGGCGGTAGGTTCCTCAACTCCCCTTAGTATGATATACAGAGAAGTAATCAAATTCGTGTTTGTAACAAGTTAGCCTTTAGCAAGAAGAATAAAATTGATTGTCACATGATTTCAAGAGAAAAGATTCCCAATTAGATGAACTCCCAACCACCTTTTATAACATATTATTGTTTTATATAAGATGACACTACAACTAAATATCAACTAGGCATGCTTACATGACTGGTAAGATGGGTGTCCAATTTTCAAAGAGTTCACAGGGTAAAAAACATGTTTAGTTTTACATGCTGAATATATTACTTTTCATGGTGCTCGGCTGGTAATATTAACGAAGTCATCATCAAGCTTTCTTGACCAAAAAGACAAAGGTACAAGTCTACACAAATTTGGAATAATTTTCAATATCAATGTAAACACACTCATCTCTTTATTCTCAAGCACATTTGCCTATTCAGCCGTATCAGAGTTGATAGCAGTTGAAAATTGACTAAGGAGTTCTTCAGCATTAACAATATTTAGACCTTTCTAACATTGAGCTTCACCCTCACAGGAAAGTTGCTCAATCATTACAATGTCATCAACTTAAAGCGGACAACCAATAAACAGGAAAAAAAAGGGTGAGAATAAACTCGCATTACTATATAATCCAGTAGCTTTAGTGTAACACACAACTTTCTATGGAAAAAAAAATACCTGCAGTACATGAACAGTTAACAGAACCAGCTGAAATAACGGCATCAGGAGGTAGAACATTATTCCGCTGAAAGACTTCAACGCGACGAGGGACCCACTCATCTTTCTGCTCTCTATGCCCAAGCCTAAAAATATTCAACCAAGGAACCATATGAGAAGGATAAGATTAGACACTACACTGCATACAATTCAAGTTTCATAAAATTTGTCAAATGCCTGAAATAATGAACTAGGAGAAAAGGCCATGCATCAAAGGGCTAAAGTTAGAGAGCAACTACTGACCTTCCATAACCACCAAAGCCCCACCTAAACATATTTTCAGCACATTTTATTGTCAATTGCCAGTGCAAAAATTCAGATATCCAAAGGAAAATAAAAGTGAAAGGCTAACAAATAAACTCAATGGAGAATGTACTTACGTGTAAACATAGCCCTTGGAATCCACAGCCACTGCATGCCAGAAACAAATTACAAAATGAGATAGAGGGCAGGGTGAAATATTGTTAGAGAGAGAAGAAAGCATATGTTAGCAACCACCTGTATGGTTTGTTCCACAAGCAACTTTGACAATAGTTTCGCCAGCGAGAGAAGTTATGGGTCTAGGGCGTGGTTGGGCTTCGTAAGCAAGCCTCACAGAGCTGTCCTTAGTGTTGTACTACAAGCACATATAGTTTAAAGTCAAGATCTGTAGCAAAACCAAGTATCATTTGTACTCATTAATTTGGAGCTGCAATTTGGTTAATCAAGATTTAGATGAAGCTCGAGTAATTCCCAACCTAAAGGCCACATAGTGTGTTGTGCCTTGAAAACCTACCTTAAAACAGAAAAATTATTCAAATTACAATAGAAATAAAATATTTTTTTCAATACACCACATGCATTCCACTAATCCAAAAGCCTCAAGGATTGGTTACGATTAAAAATAGACTATCAGGCTGAAACATAATTTTTCTTCATAGTACACATGAAATAACTGAGGATTTCATGAAAATGAACACTTGCCATCCAGAAAACGGTGGCAGAGTGACCACTCCAACTTTTCATCTAAGTTTAAAAACAAAGCCACCAATACAACGAAGGCGCCTTGTCTCTGACAAAATTTTAGGTCACTATTGTCTAAGGCATTCATGGAAGATGGAAAACAAAATGGACCTGGTAATACAATGCATATATTAACTTAACAAGAAACATAAAACTATAAATATAAACAAAACTTGTATAAACTTACCTCATTGTCCGTTCCATGCCCAAGCTGACCATACTGTGGAAGGCCAGCAGTCCTGATTTTGCAAATCAGAGTAAGCTATGAAACTTGGAAAGCAGAAAGCTTGAAAATTATCAGTGCAATCAAGTAACAGAACCAACACAAATCTACAAACCATACAGTATAGATGCTCCTTCAACAGAAGATAACCACACTGTGAAGTCAGCTCCACAAGCAGTATTAGTGACTTCAGACACAAGACAGCGAACAGGAGATGGCTCGAATTCTAAAAAAAAACACAGAAATGAATATGAACAAGACTTGAATGAGAGGGGAGAGGGTGCAACACAGTCCAGAGAAAAGTGATTTAAACGAATGCATCCACTACGATATATATAAAAGCATGCCCCAAGAACGTAGAATTTCTCTTGCACCAAGACTCTCCATATAGAACCCAAGCCAATATAATGACTAGACCAGTTTAGATCAGTAAAATAGGTGGAATCACAATTGAATCATTCCAACATTAGCATACCAGACTCAAATGAGAAAAAGATAAGAAATTTGGATTCTCTAAAAGCACAATGATAAAATGCTGATTGCATATGTAAGAAAGCCTTTCACTTACATGAAACCACTTATAAAGCCAAACAAGAAAAGAATGCTTTAAAACAGTAAGTTAAATATTCATTTACAGCAAATTTGAAAGAGAAAATTAATATCAAAGTGTCATTCAGTGTGCACTCCTCACAGACTAATCAAAATTTAATGCAACTTTATTATAAAATTTATTAATTTTTGTGATCAAATTTTGTTAAAAACGAACTTCACAAACCCGAACGTACCATTTCTCACTGATCCTGAACCCAGCTGCCCGTGTTTATTCCAACCAAAGGCCAGGGAATGACCATCTTCAGTAACCACCACAGTATGGCTCCTCCCTGCTCCAGCTTTTTTAATTTTGTACCTCCAGAAACACAAGCAGCACTAAGAATTAGCTGCTAGCCATAGGACACTTAAAAAATTCACTGAGCTGCAGCTTTTTGAACAAATTATAACTCAGAATTATCAACTGACAGAAACATGCAAGATAGTAGAAGGTAACGATAAAAGATGAAGTTTTTTGGGGAAACTCTTCCTTGCAGCCATCATCAAATTAAAGGATTATGTCATTTTACAGAGACTTAATCCAAAAATAAAGATTAGCATTTCTTAAAATTAAAAAAAAATCAAAAGTTGCATTCCAGTATCATCTTCGGCATTCTTAAATAACAAAACCGAAGCCGCAAACTTACTTTGAAAGCTCGGAAACAACTGTCGGCCTATCACGCTGAATTTTATCTCCATGTCCAAGTTGACCCTTCTGCGCACACAATATTACGCTTGATTAGCAGTTATAAGCGGAGCAGAACAGTTGAATGCACGTATTTGGAAGAAACTAATTCAGAAAAAAAGGAAACTCGTGCCTCATTGCGTCCCCATGTGTAGCACCGCCCTTCAACATCTATCGCGACACAATGACATGACGCTGCATCACACCATTAACATGAAAGAAGACAAAAAATCAAAACCACCCGCTTCATTATAAAATTATCCAACAAGGCCGGCCAAAAAGAAAATCGTAACTAGCTTTTGCCTAAACATAAGCAAGTTTAATTTTTCTTCACTAACCGCAACCGGAGGCAACAAATCGGATGTCGACACAGACGAGAGGGCGGAGCCGAGTGGGAGAGACTAAATTGCCTTCAAGAGCACCTTTGCGTCGACCAACAATATCCCAGGAAGTTGATCCACAAAACAACAGCTCTCCTCCTCTCTCCGTCTTCTTCTTCTTCTTCTTCTTCTCCTCCTCCTCATCTTGTTCCACCTTCTTCTCCGCTTCTACCTCCGACATTTCAAGAGAATCCCGGCAAACACCGAATGGAGCAGATCTAAGGGCTCGTATTCAAAACACAAACAACGGCCTGATGAGACCAAAATTGGCGGGAAGGGCGAGGCAACTGCTAGTATAAGAAGATGGAACAATGAGGGCTTTAGTAGGGACAGAAAAGGCGAACAGACGAAGAAGGAAACCCTAATTCAAAAGTGGGGGAGTTTATTATAATAGGATAGTATTGGATGACTGCATAAAAAGAATAAAAAGGAATTGCTAGGGATTTCCGAGAATAGAGACTCCCGTTGCAACTTTCTTTTCTTTTCTTTTCCTTTTTTTTTAAAAATTTATTATTATTTTATAATAATAATAATAAAAAGAAAATAAATTATATTTATATTTTATTGCAGTTGATTTTGCTCTTCTTTTCCTTTTCTTTCTTTTAATAATAATAATCAAATTTCTGTTCGCATTTTTATTTTTCAATCTCTCGTCGCGGTCGTGGTGGTGGTGGTGTGGTCTCTTCTTCTCTCACCACTCACGTTATCTTGTCTTCCTCCTTCAAACTCTATCCTGCTAACTACTTCGAAACAATATTTGTTACCATTCAAAATGGAAATTAAATAACAACAATAATAATAATTATTATTATTATTATTAATAATAATAAAACTAGTTTTAAAACCTGCCCGATTTTGACAGTTTAACTAATAACTAAAATGTATATGTCTTCACTCCATTTGGGCTTTGATATTTCGGCCCATACATCTCTGCTAACTCTAATTAACTAAACAAAGATTATGTTGGCCAATGTCAAACACACACGCACGTACAGACACACGCACACGCCATGATCACTCGTACTACCCGTACTTCTATTGGGTACAGAAACTATGCAATTTGAATATACCGATAGAATTATATGGCTAGCTTCTCATTCAGTTCTGTTCCTTTGGATCATGCTTAGCAGCTTCATCATTCTGCTCCTGTTGCGATTGCTGCTGGCGTTGCATCTGATAAACTTTGACTTGCTTTGGCGGCTGCTGCTGCTGCTGCATTTGGTACACTTGATGATTGATGGAAAGCTGCTGAGCCATACGGCATGAAAGATGGGCCTCCCCACTGATCTCTGCAGCAGCAAGCTTCAATCTCTGGACATCTGCAGCTAGTGTCTCGTTCAAGGCTGCCAAACCAAACACAAAACATAATGCATAATTTGCATCACACCAAACATGATTCATAAAAGCAGCACGATATTAATCTTCAATCATAAGAAAATGAACAAATTACTGATACTCAGTGATTGATTAACCATCTCTAAATGCCTGACCAACACATACCAGAAGACATATTGAGCAGTGAACCTAAGAAAATAATTGATTTTCCAACACAAGAAATTAGACTCCAGAAAATACGAATATGGCAATCCTAGATGCTTAGAATGGTTTCTGGTCAACATTATAAAACTTTGCCAACTTTACAGCACTATAACATTAAAGTTCTATCATTCTGTACTTCTAGCAAGATGGCAAGTGTGAGTTTTGGAAATTTTGATGACAATTTTGGCACAAATAAACAAAGTCACAACTACCCAAAGAAGATGGAATCTGAACTCTAGCTATGACTCAATAAGGGTTTTGCACTTGATAACTATATGTTTATGTTTGATGCTATCAAGTTGTGCATCTTCTTGACAAGTTTACGTGGACTTCATTCCTTTCACACCCACTTGATTATTCTTTTCATAAATGAGAATGCTTCACCCAAAGACGTATGCATCATCATATCAAACATCGACAATCACCTAGATAGGCAGTCTTAAATACAAATGTCATTAATGCTATTTTCTTGGTTTGAGAAAGCCTATTTTTTTATACTCAAATATTTTCTAACAAAGGAGTCAGGACAAAATTTTAAGAACACGTCTTATAAAGTGAACAGCCTGATTCAAGTTGTTTCACTTTCACCATGGCAACAAAGCCTGGAACAAATCCAGAAGCAAATTTCTCCAAAGAAAATTTGGCTATTGGAAGCCCTTGTCTTAGATCAATCAAAATAATGTGGAAGAGCACAAAGAGTCATCAATCTAAGAGATGAAATGAAAAAAAAACCAAGTTTAACAGCCCATTTATGACTAATAATTGCTAAGAGCAATAGCAGAACAAAAGGAGAGACATATTGAAGATTTTTGCACAAATGATGAGGTTAACAAATGTCAATCATAATAGCACTAGACCTTATATTTGTTCATATGAATTTGGGCACGTCTCAGTTCACTGATGACTAAGAAAAAGGCAATAAAAGAACAAAAGAATTTATACCATCTTTGAGCTGAGCCTGTTGCTCCATGGCCTGAAGGCGGAATTTCAACTCATTATTCTCACTTGTGAGTCCTGCAGAATCTCTCTGAAGATGAACAAGGCAAGGAGAACCAATAAGTACACAATTAAATTCAAACAAAGAAAAAATGGGAGCAAAATAACTAAAACCTAATCATTGTGCAAAATCATCAACAGTCTAATACAAACCTGTAACATTGTAACCTGGGCAGACAACGTTGTAGCCTCTGTCTGCAGCGTTTGCACCTTCTGCTCCAGTTCTGCAATGTAGCGCATCTTCCGCTCCTTGGAACGAGCAGCTGATTGACGATTCGCCAAAATCCTAAGATGATTGAGTGAAACATAAGAACTCAAACTCAATGGCACATTAATCATCAGCAGTAACACAGACAAAAGTCAAAAGCACAATACTCTGAAAAGCAATACCTTTTGGCTCGTTTGGGATTTGAAAATGCAATCTCTGCAAGCTTATCATTTGCCAAAATCTTGTTCATTTCAGCTTCATTGAATTTACCATTCAACTCCAAGTTGATCTTAGCTAAGTTCCCATCAAGTGAACTTCCAGGAGAAAGTTGACCAACTACAGCAAGCTTTGGTGACTCATCGTCAAAATGGAAATCCCCAATATAACTATCCATTGAAACACTCCTATAATGCCTAACAGTCGGAGCAATATCTCCACTGGCCCTCCTCTTGATTCCTTCTCTCTTCTCACCCAAAATACTTGAACTAGTCCCCAACAAACTGATTGAATTTCCATTTGCTTGACTTTCAACCTCGTTATCACTACTTTCACATCCATTTGTCTTTGTTCCACTGGCTCTACTATCCAAATCCTTATCCTCATTACCGGACGAGTTCAATGCATCAACATTGTCCAAGTTCATATACTCACTAAACAAGTCATCCACAACCTCTCCCTCTGTTTTCTTCTCAACAATCCCTTCTGCATTGTTATTGCCACCACTCTTGTTATTATTCCACTCAGATTCTCGTTTCACTAACTGAATTGGCTTTTCAATTACTGAACTTTCACTCACAGAAACTGACCTGTCCAATACTCCCTTACTACCAATAGGTATCAATTGCGTCGATGATTGAATCATTGCAGAAAATCCTAACGGAATATCACTACTAGACCGTCTATGTCCTGCACGTGGAGGTAAATTCTCACCAATCCTTGAAGGGTTAACTCTATTAATAGGAGAAGGAATTGGTAATGCATGAAAATTACCAACTCCTTCTACCACGCACATGTTATTAGAATTTGGGTCAGAGATAGATGACTCTGAAGATTCACGATATGTCAATGGATTAGATGGGCTTAAAGGAGGCAAACAATCAGGCGAAATAACCGATGATTGAGACAAGGACCTAAAATGAGATGATCCCGGATTCGAATTCGGAAGAGAAGACATCACCATCTGTGAAAAAGGTAATGAAAGAGAATTATTTGGGTGTGAAGGGGGTATACCTGGTCTCCTGTAGCTCTCCGAACTCGAGTTCTGAGAAAATTGACCCATATGACTTCCACTGTAAACGGGCTTTGCAACAGAAGAAGAAGATGATGACTCAAGTTTTTGCATATTTTCTTTCTTAATCCAACAATAAACCCTAAAAACCTGGAATCATTAACACTCCATAAAACTGATGGACGCCCCAAGAATCTCAAACGAATGAGTGAGAAAGAGTAAAAACGATTTGCCGTATTGATAATCGTATAAATGGTCATAAACCCCGTAGATGATTTAGGACAACGAATCAATACATACACCGGATGACCGCACACGGCAAAATGAGCTATGACATTACAGTGAACGTCAGAAGTTGAGATATTGTAAGACCAACCAAATATGGCGGTAATCACGCGAAAATTTACAAACCTGCCGAAATTGGAATTATAAACTTTTCTGCAAACTCAAAATTACCGCGAGACACACACAAGGCTTTCGCATAGATCAAGAATGGATTTTCCAGTCACCACCGTCCTGGTTCTCGACTCTCGTTAATTAATTAATCGTATGCCGCGTTATGCGAGGCTTACGTATCATGCGAATCTGCTTTCCCTCGTCACCGCCGGGGATTTAGTGAGTATTTCACAACATCTTATAATAATTTCTAATTAGAATAATTGAGAACAAACAATGCAATGTGAATATTTTATATTAATGTTAAATTAATAATTTAAAAATCTGTTTATAGACAAAGTATTAGGTGAAAATAATATTACATCAACAAAACAAATATTATTTACAATACACCACATATCCTACTTTTAAGAACCCGACCCGGCCCATCACAAAGATTGGGCCCAATTTAATCTCCCGGTTTTACATGACGCAGATTTTACAACCAAGAGTTAGCCCATCAGCCGTCAGATTAAACGCGAGTCGAGTAGACCCTGCCTATAAAACGATATGAGCTGAGTTCTCAAACCCTAGTTCATTGAAGTTGTGTGTGGCCATGTTTTTGATTTTTTGTTTGCGTCTCCCTGTCTTCTAAATCTATGTTGCGTGAAAAATCGGAAGAGGCCAAATGAAGAATATGCCGAATTGTTGAATGCCCAGACTTGGGTTTGGGTGTTATGATTCGTATTTGTTCAGTGAATAGGAAGATCTGATGACTCTTCTTCTAAAATGCATTTCAAATTGTGGACGAAGAGAATAATTGAAATTTACAGTTATCCCTGTCTGATGTATAGGCGATGATATTTCTAAATTCTGACACAATTACATGCTGTAATTCGTCTCCATTACTTCCATCAATATTGGGATTTTGTTGTTAAGGTCTATGGTTCTTTTGCTTTTGCTATGCAGCAAGTTATTTTATTTGATAGAGCCCTGATGACATTTTTGAGGTTGACAGAACGCAAGTGAAAATCACTTGCATGTATGTTAGAAACTAATGAACTAGGACGGTCTGAGGCTTTTCTATGTATTAAACTCTACAGTGTGTGCGCGTGATGATAGAACAAACAATACAGTTATCCCTGGCTGATTAACTGTGCTGATAATTTGTGTTCTGACATACACACTGTAAATCTGAAGCTTTAAGCAGATAGACTTTTGATTCTGATTTCCTGGTGATTTTTCTCCTTTGTTTCTTTCGAAGAGTCATTCCTTGCCCGGTTTGAAAATCCTTCCGTTTGGTTAGATCTGGATGAGAGTATCGAAAGGAACTTTCTATGTTATTGGGATTTCGTCTGTTCCTGGGAGTAAAAATAAACCCTACTGCTCATTTTTTAAGGTGGACACGTCAAACCTTGCCATGACATGACACAGCAGATAACTCTAGGACTATCGAATTTGCCCTGAGTTGCTTTACAAGATATACAAACGAATTATAACTCCAAACACGCGAGCAGTTTCACCAAAATAAATGTCTAATAATCAGTTCTATTATTATTCAACACTCCTGCTCATGGAAATTACAATAAGATGCCGGGATTCAGTTGCATCAGGTACCGTGGCACTATAGACGTTCCCAATGCCTACTTTTAATCAATCATCACTTAACTTCCCCCTCCGCAGCTCAGAATCATGCCTGGATATTTGGGTGATTCTGTATTTCTCTATTCCTCCATGCAAATCAATTCTTATAATATCTACTTGATTGTTATGTAGCGGTTCGTTCCATGCTTGGCCCAGTGATCCTTTAGATCAATCGAACGGGAAAGATCAAGGCCTTCGGCCGCAAGCCGGGTAAGAAGCTTGTTAAAAGCACTTCCACTCATCTTTCGCCCACCCACACGAGCATGTCGTTTATTGGGCATTGCTGGTAGTGGATACATTGACAAGGAGGTTGTGCAACATGCAGACTGCCATCCTCCATTTCCCCACTTGTAACACTGTCTTAGAACCCCAGTGCATGAGCAAGCAGGTGGTGGCATAGTTGACTCATCGAATGTGACCTGATTTAACCCAAGCACCTGACCCTTCCAATCAGACTTTGACGCTGCCAACTGTTTGTTTGCATCGTCACCTCCACCATCTGAATCCTGCACACTCTTCCATTCATTTGACTTTCCAAAGACGATCTTGTTCAGGTCCTCATTCTCCCTCTTAATCTTCTTAGGAGATTTTGAAGTCTTCTTATTAGGTGCCATAACCTTGGGCTCTTTAGATCGTTTACCCCGCCGTGACTTTGCAGTCTCAGAAGCACCGGGTGACAATGGGAGGGCATCGTTCATGTGCATGTCCCTAGCATAAGAAGCTTCACTCACGTGGGGCAGGTGATGTATGTGCTGCTGTGGATGGTGCATGTGCTTCACACCACGAGAAATTTGGCATCCAGGTGGACATGATGACATATTACCACTCAAGGAGTTTTCTCGATACTGAAGACTTGCAATGGCATTGTCTCGTTCCAAAATAGCATTGTTGCGCTCTGCAATGGCTGTGTCCCGCTGTAAGAATGCCATGTCTCGCTCTGCAATAGCAGCCTTCTTTTCAGAAAGAGCCAAATTTCTGTCTTGTAGAGCTGCATCTCTCTCAGCCATAATGGCCATTATCTGTTTCATTGATGGTTGATGATGATGCATGAACCACTGTTACAACAGCAGCAAAGAATCATCATTAAATAGAGGATCTTATGTGGAAATAAATTTACACTGCAAACTGTGGTGCGTTAAACCAGATTGTTTCAAGGTTCAGTTACACGAATAATTGCTTACAGGTACCTGTCCCTGAGCTGCTTTATACTGTTCTGCTTTGTGTCTCCCATTTTCACGATGCCCACCATCATCCATTTGATATGCAAAAGAAGTTGTAATTTGCAAATAACAGATATGTTAGTTAACTGCACGTGCAATGCTCAGTCAACTAAACATGGTTAAATTTCATAGCTAGGTAACCTGCATTTCAACGTAAAATGAGAAGATTCAGATTTCATTCTTGGCAATATTCTCTTCATTTTCTTTATGTTTTAGGAAATAACTGAAACCTAAGAATGCTAGTGAGAGAGATACATAGAGTAAGATGGCATATGTGGACAGTTAGGATCGAGGATGACGACAAAGACAATTACCATAGACAACTGGACAGCAAAAGCAGAAGGCCATCTTGTCAATCCCCGCATAGGATACATTGATGCATAAATACACAATCATCATGTGAAGGAAACAAAATAATTCAATGACAATATCATTCCTCAACTTCTATAACACAGACAAGCTTCATTACATCCACAAAATTTGAAGCCAGACTATATGAATACAAGAAAAGGCCAACATTGTCCTGTGTCTAGACTTGGCAACTGAGGCAGCATATGATGGAACTGGATGCATGACACTTCAGAAGTAAGCTCTCCAAGCAAAAAGAACAAGAACAAATGCGAAACTGGCGCAACAACTAGAGGAAAGAAATTCAGTGAAAGCCCTAACTGCACAAAAGTTAGCATTCTGATACTGGATAAGTGTTACAAGCAAAAGCACAACTGTGTGTGCAAATTTATGTCACTGATTGGTCAAAATAGAAGTATAAACGTCTTGAACATGGCACACTGATTGGTCAAAATAAAAGCATGAACGAACATCTTGAACATGGTACCTAATATCTCTTCAGCATGTAGGTAAAAACAAAGCAAAAATTACTCACATATGAATTTACTATCTCACACGCATAGCACCAATGGACACCCAATAGGTAGACAACACAGTTGGGAGCCAAAAGTTCTACAAATAAGATGCAAACTGTTGAAAAGAAGGCTGAAAAATTATAAACCGAAATAACACAAACTTGAATTTTCTGAAAAATCCCGAACAATTCTACCAAATTTCAAGTTGCCAAGAAGAAATGCGACATCAAGGTTTCACCAACCCCAAAAAGGTAGATCCAATTTATCTTCTAGTAAAACACTGGAAACGGCCCCAATCCTATGCTTCGACCAAAAGCTCAAAAAACCCAATCCTTGCACCTCTAATACCCAAGACGGAAAACCTCAAATTCACCTACCAAACAAACTTACACAACACTTTCTCTACAACAGAACCAAACCCGCAAAAGAATCACAAGCTTTAAACCACTCAAACAAGCTTCACTTGCACGCACAAGACCTCGCCAAACCCAGAATTTTACGGCCTGACAAAGAGACAAGTTCATATTACTTCAAACACTTACTAAACCCCATTTCAGACAACGACAAACGCAAATGTTCTAAACAATTACGGAAGGCAGAACTAGAAAACAATAATTAGAAGACCAAATTTCATAAACAGATGAAAAGAAAATATCATAAGTAGAGTAATCAAAGCTTACTCAGTGAAAGAGCGAGGAAGAGAGAACCCTAATCGAAAGGTGAAAAGCCTGCGGAAGGGAACAGTGCAACGAAGAGAGAGAAAAAGCTAGAGAATTTTTTACTTTTTGTCCTTGTTTGTTATTTACTTTTTTTTTAATTATTATTATTATTTTTCCTCTTCCTCTCTCTCACACTCATCTACTGTTTGTTTTCTTGTCTCAGTCTCTTGGTATGCAAATTTAGCCGCAGCCAGCAGCCACTAAAGTTAAACTCAACTTACTGCGCGGTGTTACGAAGAAAGAAAGTGATGACTTGAGAAGGACAAATGGGTGGGCCATTGAAACACTCGATTTCCACCGTCCAATGTGGACGATTGCAAGCGATTCCTATTTGATGGACGGCTGAGATTCCTTTTGATTTTTCAAGACTCCTTGGTTACGAGGCAGGTGAGGAGTACGCGACAAAATAGTGAGTGACGTGTTCACTTTTTACGCGGCCCCGTCTGTTCGACCGTCGTATACTTGTAACCGTTACTCTCCGTTTACTTTTTATTTACTTGTTTTTAAATTGATTCAATCAGTAAAAATATTAGATTTTAAAAAACAAAATAATAATAAATTAATTTAAAGTTGACAACAAAGCCATGGTAGCCGTACATTTCTTTAAATAATTTTTTAAAATTATCATTTTGATGAGTATAAATTAGTTCAAAAGCTATCGTTAATTTGTTATCCTATAAACAAATAACACGAGCTGTCGTACTCTAATTATCAAATAAAACGACGGCCTGGGCAAAAGCAACCTTTGAGCAAGTGAGCATTACCCGCTGATTACAAAAATAGATTCCCAAAATAAGCTAAACAATTTCTATAATTAAGTTCCACGAAGACAATTCTGCATTAGGACTGGCCCTGGAAGGACAAAAGTTGAATCGCCCGTGATGTTAAAGCTTGCAATTGGGATAGGGACCTCAACCCTGGTTCAATATGGCTCGGTAAGGATAACATCCATTTACATCATAAAAGCACCCTTTACGAAACTTTGAGCTAGAAGTGCTGGCTAAAGTTGTTTGACAGCCGATATGTTAATGTAGTTCCTGGGAAATGCAACAAACCATTATCCCGCCAGAACCTCAATCTATGCTCTCCTTCCTCTCCATACTTGACTTGCTCAGAATGAGTACTCCAACAACAATGAATGAGGCACCAGCAAACCACTGCAAATTGATACGAGGTTTCATCAGAGATGCAAAATGAGTAAAACAACCAGAAGCTACTTTGGCACCAGGCATTTCAAATCCAATCTATCCATCAAGACTACAATGTGCTTTCTCATAACAACCCGAATCAAATACTTCAAGATATTTATGCTATACTATACAGAAAAAATAAGGATATACAAGTTGAATTTTATGATATGTTTCTTTTTCAATTGACATGCCTACTAGAGTTCATCTTTTACTTTGAGAAATTAGTCAATAGGATAAGACTAGTGCCAAGTAGTTGGATTCCAATACTTGAGCAATATTAGAACTTACATTTTTTTTCTTGAATGCACTTGACAAACCAATTATTGTTTCTCCACCACCAAAAGCTATGTAAAATCAACAAACCAATATCAATATGGAGTACAATTTGCAGTTAAATTTGGGGCTAGGCACAAATAAATCGCAGCCATGGGCATTTAATCTAGAGCAAACTGGTTACTAATAACATGGTCCTGTCTGGAACGTCTTTTTACTACTACGATTGGTTTAAAGATAAACCATTACATATTCAGATACAAACACTTAAGTTTCCCCAGTTACAGAACCACCCATGCAGACAACCCAGGGTCAAAGTCATCAAGTCATGTTATGCAATACTTATGATTTAAAAAAACCTTTACAATGCATGACCATATCAACTTCAATTATGCAACCGCTAATTACCTGAAATGACAACAGTTCCTCGAACAGAAAGAATCCAGCTAGACCAGAAGAGAGGAAGTTAGTAGCAAAGTTTGTAACTGTAGCCTGAAGGGATGAGAGAGCTTTAAGACTGTTGACATAACATCCCCACATTGTCACATTAAAAAGTACAACCAGACCATATCTAATGAACTGTTAAGAACAAGAAAAATTTACAGATCAATAACAAACTAAAGAACAAAGAAAAGTGCCAAAACAGATGAAGAAAAAAATGGTGCCTGCGCATATGGCAAGAAAAAACAAAAGAAAATTCTGTGTACAAGCCTTTTCTGGAGGAATATCATTAGAGAAAATTATATATACACACGGATTCAACCAAAGTGAAGAACCCTGATCTTTATAAAAATAAGTTTCAAATCTTTCCGCATAAACATATTCATTGTTTATGATTTAAGCATTGAACATTTGGACCTACATTCGACGGAGATACTTGGAAAAGCCTCAGACATTGATGATTAGTGACTAATTACAGCAAGCATATGAAAAACTAATGAACTAGATATTGTAATAATCAGAAAGAACTAGAAAGGAGACTGCATAGATCAAAACGTCCACCGAGAAAAGATTCGAATACTAGATTACAAGCATGCTTAATACATTTTCCTGTAGATGAATCATGAAATTACAAGAGCGAATGGGCATATGGAGAACAGATAAGGTTTAGTTCACCAAACCGCCAAATCATGGAATTCAATCTTTCTCTTTCTTAATAGATGACTAATGCTAGAAGCTAATATTCATCTACAAATGCCGGATTAATTGGAAATATCCAAATCCCCCATGAGTGGCTAGGTATTGGATCAGAAACCATGATTCCAAAAATAGCAGAGGTGAATCTGATTAATTCATAGAATTGAAATATATGTAGGATTTGATCTGGTTGGAAACTGAGAAATAAATACCTGATATGAGAAGAACTTAGCGGATAGAGCGGCTAGGGCAGCATTCAGCCCGGGGTAGACTGCCCAAGCGTATCCTTCACTCTTTCTTCCCTCCATCACTGCAGTATCCTGAACGTTGAAGGAGCTACGGGTGTTGGAGTATATGCGCGCCGTGCCTACCGACAAAAGCGATACGTTTTAGCGCTAACCGACGTGTCACTTGCGCGTTGGTCAAAAATTACCTTTCGCGTTAGAAATTAGAAATAAAAAACACGTGCAGAATAACAAAAGAATATTCAGACAGTCAGATATGGACTTGTGGGTCGCATTCTTGCCTTAAAAGGGGAATATAATTAGGAGTAGCCGGCCGTTTAGGATGAGGCAGACGAGCCGAGTCAGGTCAGTTGGCCGCGTGGTAACTCGCTCAAATTTGCTCTCACACAAGAAACACAACTCGGCCACGTTGGCAATCCGCATTTCATTAAACTTACCAATCAGATACGAGAAATAGGATAGCGACTTTTCAAAACTCTTTATAACGCCGCCGTTTTGGCTTTCTGCCACCGTCAAATCGACCTAATCATTTGTACCAATATAAATCTTGATACGTTGTCTTGATTTTGATATCATATCTGTTTCATAAGTTTAGAAGCAATTCATATACCTGTCTCCGCGGCTGTGTTATCGAAGGTAAGACTATGCCTCTAATCCTTTTCTGTTTGGGGAGCTGATTTTGAAGCGTTGTCTGCCGATCTGACTGAATTTTGACGTTTGTTAAATGCTGTTTGTTTTTAGATTGTGTCGTGAATTAAAGAGTAATGGCCCGTACGAAGCAAACCGCTCGCAAGTCAACCGGAGGAAAGGCTCCTAGGAAGCAGCTCGCCACAAAGGTACATCTAGCTTGGTTTTCAGTTTTTTTTTCTTTTGTAACCCGTTTGGTTTGAAGGAAAATCATCTACTGGGCGTCCTTCTTGGAAATTGTTTGAATCTTAATGTTTCATCGTAATTGGATAGGTAATTACTTGTGATTAGATAAATATATCTGTACGCTTGCGCAATCTAATAATCGGTAAAACATCTACTGGGCATCCTTCTTGGAAATTGTTTGAACTTTGATGTTTCACCGTACTTGGATTGGTAATTACTTGTGATTAGATAAATATATCTGTACGCTTGCTCAATCTAATAATCGATTTAGGGTTTCAATAATTTCTTTGAATAATTTTTAATTTGATTCTTAAATCCAAGAATATATATTGTCTAATTGATTGTAATGCGGAAATTCACGGAATGCAGGCAGCAAGAAAATCTGCACCGACAACCGGTGGAGTCAAGAAGCCTCACCGTTACCGTCCTGGAACTGTTGCTCTTCGGTAATATATCATCGATTATTTGGCTTTAATTTTTGCACTTCAATTGAAGTGCTTAATTGATTGTATTTGGGTGATATCGTTATTTTACAATCAAGCCTAATTAATAAAACAATGCCTTGTTGTTGGATCGACAGTGAAATCCGGAAGTACCAGAAGAGCACTGAGCTATTGATCCGCAAGTTACCCTTCCAGCGTCTGGTTCGTGAAATCGCTCAAGACTTCAAGGTATAGTTTCCTAGACCCTTTTTCGGTTGATTGTGCCATGCTTATTATTTTAGCTAATGATGGTTCATTTTGTGGGGTCTTCTGTTAACTAATCCATATCTGTTGGTTTCGGCAGACGGATTTGAGATTCCAAAGTCACGCAGTTCTTGCTCTTCAGGAGGCTGCGGAGGCTTATCTTGTGGGTCTGTTCGAGGACACCAACCTTTGTGCTATTCATGCCAAGCGCGTCACCATTATGCCCAAAGATATTCAGCTGGCAAGGCGAATTCGTGGCGAGCGTGCTTAATTGTTTCCTGATACAGAAACATTTACTATTTGAATTTGTAGCCGTTAGTTACCTTAATAATTAGGTAGTACTGCGTACTTGGATTTGTTTGTAAAAAATGATGGGACAACCAAACATTTGAAAACAAATCGCGTTTGGTACGAGAACATGGAATTTCTCGGATTTTTGTCTACCATCCAATCTGTTTTTTATAATGTGTGGTTTGATAGACTCTGATTCATTTTGCTCTGTTAACTCACGAGTGATTGCTGCGCTGCTTGGATTCTTTGTTCTTTTGGGGCTGGACGGTAAAGTGGAGAAGCTAAATAATTGATTTTCACGGTGCACCGTTAATAAATTGAAGAATGGATTATACATTGTCTCTTTGCCGATAGCAAGTTCTCAAATCTTCTTATCTTTGAGGTTCCGTATCGTGTAAGCTTGTCCTGGCATTGTGTAAGTTTCACAACTCGGATGTTCTTACAATAGCTTTGTCAATGGTTATACGTTGATGGAGTACTGGGATTTTCGCATCGCCAAGGTACCTTTTGCAAGGAAGTTTCAACGTGGACCTAATCACGGTAGCACCGCGTGATGACTGGGGTTTGAACCCTTTTGGCGGGATTTATGTTCATGGAATGACTAAATGGATCCAACTATTAGAATGTGCGAGGTTGAAAAGAGCCCAATGAATGCCGAAATGCACGCCTTTGACATTAAGATACAAGTCTTGGGTTCAGCAAAAGTTGGTGTATTAAGAAAAAGATGGCTATATTTGGGCTCAATCTTACAAAATATTTTACAAAGGGAAAGCCATTTTAGAAGCCCAATCAATTGCATACATGTAAGCCAATCAATAACACGGTGGGTGTACACGACATTCTATGAATTGTTTTGGGTTTTCAGAATGGGCCGGCCGGAGTGGGATGTGCAAACGTGTTAATACACTGTCATGTTCATGGAATGGCGGTTTTCAATTGTGAAATGAAATAGACGATCAATTTACGCACTAGACAACAAATCCCTGTAGAATTAGTTAGAGATGGACCCGTGAACTATGAATTCAAGGTCCCAGTAACCCGTGACACACTAAGTGCCATTGTTCGCACGCTATTAACAATTTTCGTAAAATTCTGAAAACTCTTTTGCCACATGATTACGCTCCCATTCTGTTTACTTTAGTACCGAACGTGCCTTCCCAGGTCTCTGTCACATGAAGCTAGCCAGCCACCCACTATAACTTTTCTCGATATAGATTCTGTAGGTCAGTTGTATTTCGAAATTAGTTTATTTCCATTCTTTGTTTTTATCTTGTTTGTATATTTCTGCATGCACATGCCACACCCACATGCACTTCACTGTTTACCACATCCATGACCATAACTCAAAGACCTTGCGTTTGCCTGGATGTCTACTAACAAGTGAACAAGAATGCCATAGCTGCCATGGAAGGGCTGAGTTTGACGTCTCCACGGGTTTACTTCTGCAACTTGAATTTCTCGTATCTTAACTTGGTCCCCTAAACTTAAAAACTCCGCACGACTAACTGTACACAGATTGAGGAAGGAAGCCAAGTAATACAAGGAAACATGCCATCAAGGTGTAATTTACAATATAAATGAATGAGTGAATAATTTGGTCTGATATTATGATGGTCCCTGGAATGTGACATTCCGCCAAAGCCAACACAGAAAATGACTGATGAGCTAGCTAGCATCTTCTGTTATATATATCTGAATCTCAAAGCTTAAGAGAACTTGCGTAGAGGGAAACAACTTGCTTCTCTGAAAACGATATCTTCCAGCATAGCATGCAGGCGGGGCAAAAAGTAGTGATGAGTCCTAATGTAAAAGAGGGAATTTTACATACTTTCCGTCAGTTTTGGCATAATTGCACTTAGATTGTATACTTTAATTCGTATTCGCTAAGTGAAAATTTGATATTTTGACATACAAGGTGATCTAAGTTGTGAAAAAAATTGTTGCATAAAAGGGTAAAGAGATCATAGTTGAACCTCAAGGTTCAGGGGTGGTGAATGGACATGAACTGAAACATAGAATTTGAGTGTAATTATATCAAATCTAAGGGGAGGCAGGTACAAGTTCTCCAAAGGGAAAACATGTGCTATTTGGGTTGCGATCACATGGTGAGATCGTCCGGATTTTGGAAGTTTCCTGTCCCAAAAGCCATTAGCCAGCCCCCTTAGTTATCATATTTTTGGTCTTGTAAACTAAATAAGCCACAATGTCTGTAAACACTGAAAGTTTCTCTTTCCCAAATTTCGTAATTTTATTGGTCGCGTTTAGCCAACTTGCCACTTCTCTCAACAAGCTGCAGTATTATACTTTCGGGTATGTAACTATGAGCTGCAGAGGACAATCCACTGATTTTTATTACTTGAATAGATTGGTTGTGATACAATTGATACGTCAGATTAATCAGCAACCCTTTTACGGTGTCTTGAATAATCAAACGAGCAGAATTCTTCCGCTTTATTTTCAATTCAAAGTAATAGGGGAAAAAAAATTACAGAAGATGGACCCATATGCCTTCGCTTGGAATTCCTTGGTGAACCACAAACAGGAGATAATATCCGAATGGTGCAAGATTACCCGAACCAGGCATTGTCACCTCAATTTGGTAGGTGCGTTTCTTTCTTACTGTCGCTTTGCCCTTTGGAAGTACGAGAAGTCTCTGGCTCATAGAGAACGAATGTGTAGTAAACGATGGGAACGCCATGGTGACAGACACTTGGTCTAGAGCGACCGTGCCCGCGACGGTGAATTCTATCAACAGTTTTTGGTTGTATTTTAGCTTGAATTGGGACCTTGGTGAAACAATTTTCGGACGCAAATTTGCAACATCTGCGTCCAAATACGATGGGGAGAATGCTTCCAAGCTTAACTCTGTAGGGAAAAGTACGCCTGCAAACTCATACAAAGCATGGGGATTGCTGCCACCGACAAGAACTCGGCCGTCACGAAGTAAAATTGCTGTCGAGTGGTACACGCGGGGTATGGTGGTTGGATTTTGTAACTCGAACCGTGATCCGGGTGCGTTATCGGGTCGGTAAAGAACCGGGCTCAGAGCGGGTTCTCTCCCTAATTCCCACCCGGCTGTTCCTTTTTCCGCCCCATTAATTATTAGCACGTCGCCATTTGGGAGTATAGTCATGTCACCCATGGTTCTTGGTCGAGGCATAGTCTCCAGGACCCACTGCGGATTCGGGTCGTTTATTTTGATCCTGGCACAGGTATTCAAAGCTCCGACAAAGGTACCTCGTAGAGCTTGCCTGTACGCTCCTTTCGGGGCTCCACCGCATACCAAAACTTCAGCTTGAACAGAACGTGATTGTATGTTCTTCAGTGGAAGCAAAACTGCAGAACCCGTACTTGGATAAGACCTTGGATCGCCGCCAGGTATTGCTGGGTATTCCTTCACCACCTTGTTGTTTGCATAATCGAACAATATAGCTCGATTGTTAGCAAAAATAAATAAATTACCATCAACATTAAGAAAAACAAATGGATACAAGTTGTTCTCTATCTGAGGATCGTTAGTTTGGACCAAAAAGGGCAAACTGTACAGGTTTGGGGAAGTGTTTTTGGGATAAAACTCAAAGTTGAATTCCCTTCTCCCGCCAATGATAATCTGCCTACCATCAGGCAGAATATGATTAGTAGCATACCATCTCCTTGCTGCGAGTCCATTTGGAATTTCTTCCCAATCGCAGGTCCCACAGGGCTTAAAACTCCTGACCATACGTTCACCGTTAAGGAATCCACCAGTCTGAACCAGACGGCCATCAGGCATTGCAGCACCTGAAGAGCACCAAACATCAGTTTGGACCATCAGAGGCCGAATTGTATTAGACAGAACATTGTACTCAATAGAGTGAGCAGTGCAGTCAACCTTGAGAGCAGCCTCTTTCGTGTCTCTACGACATTTCCCATTTGGCAACGATATGTTTGATTTGCCAAAGTCTGTTCTGTCGAACATTACGACGCGGTCATTGTGGAGGAGCTGCATGTGCATGGCTGATATGCCAATGCTTTTTTGCAGAAGTTGCCACCGCCCACCGGCTGCTTGTGTTAGAATCCGGTGGCATGGTTGGGTAATGAAGATCAATTGAAACAACAGCAAGGAAAGAACAGATGTCTGGCTCATTTTGTGTTTGCTTAATGTCGTCGGGCTAGTCGTGCACGACACATCTCGAGCTTGTCTGCTTTATATACTTGCGAGAGCGTTGAAAAATGAAAAAATGAAGCTCCCACGCGCAAGTAAACGTGTTGGGGCAAGATTCTGCAACTGGTAATTATCAATTTCGTTCAAGTACGGAGGGGGGAGGAATTATATTCATTAAAAAAAATATTAATAATAAATAAAAAAAGAAAAGTTATTTTTAATTTTTATTTATTAATAAATAATCACATACATCTCTTCCATGCATACGATTTGGTATAAATTTTTGATGCATATGCATTAATAATTACCTTTCTGATTCGTTAGGTGGGTTTTAATGAATCTTTAAATCCCAGAATGAGATGTACTAACTAATCTGGTTGGATGAACGGTTCGGATGTTTTATGTGTCTCAGCTTTACAATCCATAATTGTATGTATGCATTTTTACCTTGGAGATGATTTCACCTTATTCATTCATCTCTGTCCTTGCAACACACCTTTCCAAAGCTTGTTAACACGTGCAAGGAAGCGTGGTCGAGCATTAAACTACCATTCTCCCTTATGAATTCTGATTGTAAACAGTCCACAGCAGTCGGTGTCGACTAAATACGTTTTACTTTTTCTTTCTTGGTGATAGCTCAGTGCAAATGTGCTTAAGAATCAATTATAGATAATTAATTTATGTTAGTTAATCTGTGCTGAATGTGATCTCTTTTTGTTTGTCTTCGGCTTGGCCACTATTCCTGCTATATTTTATTCCGTTTCTTTTCGTTTAAGTTTACTAAAAGATATGTTTAGATTCTTTTCGTATGACATTTGATATGTAATTTAATTCATCTGATCTTCTTAATTCATTTGATATAACTTTTGTCTTTTCAGTTCATTGATTCTGGTAAATGGGTTTGGGTTCAAAGCTTCTGTATGAGGTTAATGAGATCTCATTTCGGAGGCTCTTTGAAGTGATGGTTCATCTCTTTCTTTGCATGGTATGTGATCCAACTGTGAAGGAAAAGTAACCATCCATGCATTTGCCTAACTCAAGACTTTTGACAGTCAAAAGCAAAACCTCGAAGACAGTGAAAGCAGAAGGTAAATGCAGTCAAAAGCAAAACCTACCTCGAAGACAGTGAAAGCAGTTTAACATTCGCAGTCGATTCTGCGTTCTGTGATTACAGTTAACTGCAAAATCAACGAGAGAGATGTACTAAATGCAATCTAAATGATAAGCTCTGAAGTCTTCAAATTGCTTCCTTTAACGAGCAAACTGAACTTAGCAACATTCTGTGCATGAATTGACTTCAGCTTTTAAAAATACAAACATTTCAGCAATGTTGCTGTTACTTGAAGAATATTCTCGACGTGGGGTTTGTAAGTGGAGAATACTCCCATGTCTGCAGCAGCTTCACGCACACAGACTTTTCCCTCGCCGCAAAATATAGAAAAAGTAAATACTTCGCTCAGAAATTCAATGGAATATTTAATTCCAGTGCCGTGGCATAACGGGGCAAGGCAAGGCAATTCATAGTTGAAGTCATCAGAGGTAGCTAATTCTTAGTCATAAGCAAATCAAAAGCACGATTACAAATCAATTTCTCGACAGATTCCAAGCATTTAATCTTCTTCTGTGTTCTATCGTCACCTAATCCCCATTGAAAGCGTTGACAATTGTTTTCATATACAGCTCGCCGTTTTGAAGAATGGAAGAAAGCAAACCAATCGACATTGTTCATTGTTTGTTCTTTGAAGATTTGCATTAATGATTAGCTTCCTTCCAAGACTCCTACGCCTTCTCCCTTTAATTTACTATAATAATAATAATAATTCGGTAGCTTGAGCATTTCAACCACAACAGCATCATGTTTCGGGTTGGTGGGTTTAGAACTTGTAGCACGGGGTTTGAAAATAATATATTCCACGTCTCCTAACTCTTGCTATGACTTATCCCAATTACGTCTATTTATTTATTGTTCAATTAAATAAAAATAGTATCATATATTATTTTTTTTATATAAATTTTTTCTATCTCGAGAATTTTATATAATTATTTATTTATTTAGTATAATTATTAAAATTTAATATTAAAATTACGACGTAAGAGGATAAGAATGACAAATATTTTAGAGAAGAGTTTCAAAATTTTGACTAAGGAGAATGAGGTATTAGTATTCAATTTGGGTTTTAGCATCCTATGAATAGAGCAACCTGGGACGAATTAGAAGAATTATCTTGTTCATCTGAAAGAAGGAAAACTTTAAATGTTTAGCTTTTCCTTTGCAGGAAAGCAAATTCCTGAGGACAACAACAATTATTGGCTTAAACATAAAGACAGAGAGTAAATACTGCATGTGGGAAACAACGACTTCGGTCTACTGCCACCTTAACGTCAAATCAGTGCAGCTGTCTGCCAATGTTGAGTAGATAAAAGAAATCAAAAGCAATCAATGGGGTTTGGCTGCACGCTGAGCAACCAGACGAGGCTGGCCAAGTAATTATTGTAATCCGAGTTGGAGATGAGATTGATTAACAACGTGCGCGTTTGTTATGCATTCGGACGGGGGAGAATTTAAGGACCATTTCTGCAGATGACTCTGTTTCCGGACGGAGCTTTTACAGTTACACTTCGATGTTGGAAATTAAATTTTATATATCCATTTTTTAACTCCTGAAGTAAAAACCTGAGAGAAAATTATGCATGCGGTAGGCACAGCGCAGTTCACAGTCCAATTCCATGACTTGTGTTAGGATTATACGATTACGCAAGCCCAAAATCAACGTGCAACTCGTGGATTTTCAAAAGTACCGATAATCTTTCGGGAGTTTGCTTCTGGATAACTCCTTGTTCACGTCAGACGAAAAGACGAGAAACGGAATGAAATTTGTAGCTTGGGAGGCATAGACGGGTGTGGCACGGCATCTCGTCGGACAGAATAACGGTTATAAGCAAGAATAACTAATATCACAGAATAGTTCTGAATTAGATCTCTCCAAGCTTTGGTATTGGACCGGAAGCCCACAAATCATGCATTACATATTTTCAGTGAAAAACTGTTATCTCCATGGCCATGGGATGTTCCACATACTATCAGAGAATGTTCCACTACATAGTCCATTCAGGACACAATAGGGATACAAAATCTGAATCATACATGCGACACAGCACAAATGATCCGAGGTCCACACTCTTCGTCTGCAGCATATGACCAGAAATTAGAGGCGTGAAGCTGATATCCATCAAGCTTGTGGGGGATAGAGTTCCCATAATGCAACTGCCGTGTCTTCAGATGCAGAAGCCATGAGCTTACAATTGGACGAGAAAGAGACAGCATTGCACTGCAAGAATTCACTTTTGTCAAACGTCACAACCGTGCCAGTGGCAAGATTAAAACATAATGAAGCCAAGAACTTCATCAAAGTAGATAACATGAAACTACCCGGTAACTTACTAAGCTAGGATAAGAACGGACATACCGTAGCACGATGATACTTCAATATTGCCAATGGATTTCCTTTGCGATAGTTATATATCCTAATTCTGTCACAAAGGAGTATTTGAATTTTATCATAAAAAGAGTAAAGCAACGGGAAAAAGAGAGTCAGCTGAATGAGAATTGCTAATAAAGAAGTTATCTTTTAAAGCATAATCTACATGCTAAAAGTAGTTATTAAATTTCAGTATCCTGGTAGTAAATTAGGAAAATTCAAAGAAAAGAAATATTTATCTTTGATGTTGTTTCAAGTTCTTTTTGAGAACCAAACACTTCTTAGAGGTTAAGTAATGTTTTCCAGATTCTAAATATATGGTCAAATTGCCTAAATATGTATTTCATGGATAAAGCTCCACCATTTGAGAATGACAAAAATCTTTTTTTGAAGGTGCTTTGCAAAGTCCTTAAGTTCAAATTTGAAATCTGAAATTTGGGGTTTCTCTTGGAAGCAAATAGTTATGCAATCAGAGTTAGCAATAACCCAAATTTAGATGCATTCAAGCAGGCTAATACATCTCACTCTTTTAAAGGAGTTCAAAACAAGCTATTGAAGATCTAGCGAAGAATCCAAGGTGATGCACAAGAAATTTTCTGCTGAGAGAACCTCAAGAACCATGAGAAATTCTTTCATGATTTTACTCGAGATCAAATTGATTTAAAAACTTATCACCATGGCAAAAAGGAAGGATAATTCCTTGTAAAAACTTACAATTTATAGGTAGTGATAAATGCTTTTTTTTTCTTCAGCATATATTATTCTTTTCAATGAATAGCATGATAAACTAAGATGAGATAGATGAAATGACAAAGGAAACAAAAATACAGACCGATGGTCCCAGCCTGCAGTTGCAGCAATTTTGCAATCAGGTCGAATTGAAGTGCCTGATATGCCAGGTAGTTCCAAAGAAATTTCTTTCTTGATCACACAAGAACCCTGTGTCAAATAACACATGCCATGGTAGACAAAAAGAAGCAAAAAGAGAAAGCCATTAGCACAGAAACAGGTAATCAAGTAGCAGCACTGACACAAATGAGTGAAAATGAAAGCACAAGATAATTTGCTACAAGCAGTAATGAAATTTATTTCATTTCAGTTGCTGTCACTCAGCAGTAGGTGTTGGGCTACCGCAATATTTTCGAATTAATAGAAAGCTTGCAATAAACAAAGTGCAAATGGAGCAATTACATACCCAACCATCTTATGTCAACTGCATCATGTTACCAATCAGCCAAATGTAATGCAAGGAAAGGCTATAGAGGGTAAAGAAAAGAGCATTAACAAATGACACAGTGACTTACAATGGAATGATCTAAATTATACATTACAATCTTTTGGTCAGCAGCTCCTGAGATGCCTCCATTACACAGCCCATCGATGCTTAGACATAGAACTGCATGCAAAATACCAAATGAATCAGAACTAGGATTAGAAAGTAAATGTGAAAAGCAAAATGAAGATGAAGAAGAACACATGGGTGTTCCACAAATGCTGGGTACCAAACCTGGCTCTAAATGGAACTTCACAGCAGTAAGTGGAATCCCTGGATTCCGAATATCCCATAAAAGCATGGAACCATCCTCGTATCTGCCTTGCATGAATTGAAACACAATTAAAGAATATAAATCAAACTGTTTAGCTCTTTGGTGGAGATTTGGTAGGTCTGCTTCAGACTACACATTTGCAATCACAAAATTCAAATTCAGGATAATCCTGATTCAGTGATCAATAAAAGAGTTGATCACTGAATACCATGAACACCTAAATGTCAACCAACTGCATTCAACATAAATCTCTAGCACTTTAGCCTGGAATCTACATTACATACATACTTCCAATCAAGAAGTTTCTGAATCCATGTGAAAAAAAAGTAACAAAGGTGCCCATTAATTATTAGAAAGATGCAGAAACATACCCAGCCAAGACATTTATGAATCCTTGTGATTTAGAAGGTAAATATGCTTGAAGCGCCATGCACATCCCTGGGAAGAAACAGATCATCATATATGTTCCTGAGCTTCAAAACAAGCATATCTTTCTGCAATCATACTTTCTTTTTTGAAGGTTTTCTTTCATGTCATTTACTTCTCCAATTTCAAATTTTCTGAATCAATCAAGAATGTGTACAATCATCAATTGCATACTAAATTTTTGCTCCTTCTGAATCAATCAAACACACCAAACGTTTGTAACCATAAAAAGGTAAAATAGACAACTAGCTTTAATGTAAGACAATTCACTATATAAGAAAAAAAATACTTGTAAAAATTGTTTTAATAAACGTGCTTCAATATTTAAAAATGTAAGACACTTTGCAAAAATACACATACATAAATCACAAGTGGATAGAGCTGCCCAATCAAGTTTTGAGATTAAATAATTGCTCTCAAGATATAGCTCATGCATCTAGCTTTGTTGAAGTCAGTAACACCAATGTCATAGGCCAGAGGTCAAATTAGAAGGAGACCTCTTTCTTTAGTTGAATAGTTTGGGGAGCCACCAGAGTTGTTTTGAGGTAACCGTGCACACCTTTCAGCAGTGTTGAGATCCCATATCTCAATCTTTGCACATTACAAACACAGAAACAATGAGCTAAAGGGAACAGAAAAAATAACATACTCTTTAGAGGAAAAAAAATAAAACAAATAGAAGCTGCATATTGACCTCAGAAGACTGTTCTCCTGCTACAGCTATAATTTTAGGTCCCTCAACATGCACGTCATCTACAATTTCAAAAAGTATCTGTTAATTCTTAATTGAGCAAAACAAATAAAAGATCCAAAGAACAAAAATAAGGGAAGCACTTTTGTCACATGATGTGGATGAATCTTGTACATGTTAACTAAGCCTGGAAGAGTGAAAACTCAGAGAGGCATATATACAACAATTGAAACCAGCCAACTCTGTTCCCTGTCTCCCGTCCGTGATATTATTACTAGGGATGCTCAGCATATTGCAACTACTGTCCAGATCATGTGTGTGATAAAAACCCAATCTTTTTTGGCAAATTTTAGTTCCCTACAGCAGAACAATTCTTAACTGTCTATATCCTTGACCTAACTTTGATGATAAATAATTAAAAAAAAACCTTCAAGTTGGTCAAAAACTCTATTTGACTTCCCCTAGCCTTACCTCTGCTGTCAGAAACACCAACTGCATCAACAGTTTCACCGACATCCCTCTCATAGGAATCCATAGGCCCTTCAGCTTGTTTAGCATTAGCATAAGGTTTCTTTACTAATGACAGCTTGCAAAAGTGATAAGAATTTGTTTTGACAGTCAGTGAAGGATCCCTGTCAACAACAAAAGCTCAAGTTTAACAACCAAGACAGAATTAACGACAGGACATGGTTTCTTTGAAATGATGAAACATAAAAGTTAAATGAAGCATAGAAAAACGAGCAAATAAAATTATGACATCAATTAATCAGTTCTATCCATTCTCCTCCAGCTTAGCAGAGAAGGATACAGCAAATTACGTTGCACTGTTGGCAAGCAGTAATAGAAACTAACAATCCATTATTGCAGCAACTTCTAACCTATCTTCACATCATGTTCCTAGAGTTCAGTTCAATAGATTTACACACATGCACAAGCCAGAAAAGTTTCTTTTGAACACAAGTTAGGTCCATCTTGACATTGCATATTGAAGGCAACTCTCATTCTATCACAAAATCATGGGAATTATCATACACAAAAGAACTCCAGACTTCGTGCAAAAAATCTGATTATTCCTATATTACTCTCAACTGACAAGACACACAAGTTAATTTTCCAAAGCTGTATACATTGTGAAGTCTATGAACTTTAGGAAACACCTGGCGCTAGCAATGAACAGTAAAAAATGATTTTGAGATTAAAACATATGCTAAATGGTGAATGGGCCAACCATTATATGAAAACGTAACTGTTCCTTACACTGTAGAAACCGATCTTTTGTTCGAACAACTTGTCGGCTGATTAATAGTTTTATGCTACTAACAAGTCCGCATGGCATCAGCACATGCAGATAAATGTGCTGAATTATGCATTACGCAAATGTGCACTAAAATTTTGCGCATGAAGGTTACTTGCCTCCAAAAGTAACAAAACAAGTGCTAGTTCATTTACAGAGGAGAAGCATCGTACCTTGATAAACCTCCATTTTCTATGTCCCAACACTTGACAGTTCCATCCCTACCCTGGCTAGAAACACAGGAAACGTTATTCATTAATTCAAAAAACCAAAAACAGAAAAACTCTACTCAACGTGGAAAAAAAAAGAAAGTAAAAATTCAAAAGCACCTAATTAGTTTGTCGAGTCCAATCAGAGGATTGCTAGCAACAGATATAATCCCGTGTGCCGCACTGTGCACCCTGCAGCAATAAAATAATAATCAACAACCAAAGGCATGATCATCGGAAGACACCAGAAAGAAAATAATTGATGAAAAAAATCGACCATGCAGACGATATGGTCCGATGCTGGAATGTATCCCAAATTCGCAGTTCACCGTCAGTAGAACTGCAAAATAGAAGATAATTTTTTGTCAGTAGGACGAAAATAGACAAAGAACAGAGCAATAGGACGTTTGAGCTTAGTACCCAGTGAATAGTATAGGTTTGGTTGGATGGAAACAAACGTCCATAACAGAAGCTCGATGGCCTCTCAGGACTGCCACGGGATCAGGTGGCGGTCTCTTGCTCATTCTCCCCTAATTAACTTCCGGAATACACACAGAGATTTGGAGTAGAAGGGACCCTTTTCTTAAGAGCTCTTTTAATGAGTTATGATCCCATTTTTGTATTTATTGATTCCTGGACCCCTAATTTTTCGAAAAGACGAAAATACCCAAAATGGGCAAAATGAAAATTCCTGCTGATTTCTATTCCTTCTTCGAGCAAACAAACTCTCATCTTACGCCTTCGGAATTCATGTTAGAGAGATTTTGCTGGAAATGTTACTTCACCTATTTCTTCACAGAATTTTCATTGCGTTGGGACTCCTAAAACGTATTCACGACAATCCCGCGCTAAGTTCCAGATTCCGTCGTGTAAACACGCCAAGTCACCGGTCCTTTGGACTTGGAACATAAATCAAGCATGGGGCCGATTGTCAAGGACGCCAAGTCCATTTGTACATTTACGCGGGCCTCCCCTCGACACGTGATTTATTATTTGCTAACATAAGCTTCTGGGTCACGTAATCAACCCTAAAACCAATTTGATAACCCGGAAGTGATTTCTCCACCATGATAACCCGGATATCCGGGTCCACTTCAGGTTGAACCGGTGCTCGCATCCGGATAAAAACCTGGAATTTTATTTATTTTATTATTTTGTCTGCTGCTGTTTGCATGGTGAACTTCAGCTGTCGTTACTATAAGCAAAGCACGTAGCCCAATGAGCTGCAGAGCAACTAGCATCAGCGAACAGAAGAACGAAACGAGAGAAATACTATGGCAATATCTTAACATTGCTTGGAACCAGAAGAACGACACACGAGAAAGGCCATTCCATATCGAAGCACACAATCAAATGGGATCAATAGTTCTCCACAATGGTGAAATAAAACGGCATGACAAATTCAATCCGACATTCAATGGTAAAGAAAGCCCCTGGAGTGGGTGGATGGCTGATACCTGGTGGTGTTAGGCAGATCTCACGTGGAGAGAGGAGGAGCTGGGGATATGAAGAGGGGATACTGTCTAGGATGCTCAGGTGTTGTGCTGCTGGGGCTGGACCGGCAAATTGTTTGCAGAAGGAGATTGAAGAGGGGAAGCCTGCCGTGTGGTGGTGGAGATGGGAGGCCTGGTGCTGCCCATTTTCATTTAAAAATTGTATGAAAATGCGAGTGTGGGCCGGGCTTATGCGGGTTTCTTACAGACAATCGGATTCTCCGGTTTACACGGTCAGACCGGGCCCGCGACGTAACTGCCCATTATACTTATTATTTTTCCGCTGCTGGTACTAATTTACAGAGCCTCGGGCTTTTATGCCTTCCTTATTTTCATTCCGATTCGTGGAATACGGATATTTTCACCGAGGTTTTCAATGTTTGCATTTATCTCATTTAATAAATTCTTTCAAAAAACTTTACATAATGGTCCCAATTTTTATAATTGTATTTTAACCAAATTATATTGGAAGGTAATTGTAGATTTGACTAAGTCGGGAAACTATCTCAAGTAATTTATTTTTTTTTATACATTTAAATTAATCAATTATTAATGATTTTTTTAAACTTAATAATCTAAATTTTTTTATTTTATATTATATCAAATTTTCTTGATTTTTTTTATCATAAAAGTATAATTTTAAAAAATAATTTAAATAATTATGAAAGAGCATAAATGTTTTTTAATTATATCAATTAGTATAATTAATTTGAGTTAAGTGTCAAAATTTATAAAATTAATTAGATAATATTATTTAATAAATTAATTTTTTGAATTGATAATAAATATTTAACGTAAAAGCTAATTTAAAAAAAAGGATTGATGTGTTTATTTGTTAGTTCAAGTAATTAATCCCAAAAACTGAGGACTTTTATGAAAATAACCATTTATTTTATTGGGGAATAATAAAAATAATTTATTTTAATATTTTTCCTCTTCATCGCGGCGTAGTATATAGTGCCAGACCTCCAATTCTAGAAGGAAGATGCTAACGTGCGCAACTCAGTCTTCGTGTCAAATCCATTAACGCCACCGTCGTAACTTTCTATTGCTCAGGTCTGCTTTCCCAAACTGTCGTTCTATCTGGTTTTGTCTTTCTCTTCGTCTTAGAGGCTCGGTAGCTCTTATAAAAACCCTAGGCTCGTTCATTTTTTAGTGTTGTCAAATTTCGTTAGTTAAACTAGAACGAAGGCATTGAGAATACTTGAAGGAGGGCTGACTGATTGAGGAAAAAAATTGTTCAACGATATTTTAATTTTTTTGATAGCTCGTTGTTCTTGTGTATTTTGGCTTTTGATAGGTGCTGACATTTTCGGATTGAAGAAAACTCAGTTTATGGCTATAATTGGTTGAAGAGAGAATCGAACACAAAATATGAGCTTTAATTTTGTGTTAATAGGAAAATGGAAGGTGATGATTTGGTACAAGAATTGCAATTTGATTCGGGCATTAATGCTAAGCTAAGGTCGCGAAATAGTTCAACAAAGAATTTGTCAAAACCTAGGGCTAAGAAAATGGACGGTGAAGAGAAGCAATCCGAGTCTAAGAGAAGCTTGAAAAAAAAAGAGGTTGGTTTTGATTCTGATGATGAGCCCATCGGGTCTTTGTTTAAGTTGAAGAAACCGAGAAATCCTAAGAAGGTTAAGGGGTCGTCAGATACGGTGATGGTTGACGATGAGGATTTGGGGGGCATGGAAGATACGCTGGCGAGTTATAGGAAAAAACTGAGGGTACCTAAGAAAGATACTGGATCTGGAACCCTGAAGGGAAGGGCATTGAATGGGCCTTTGGATGGGAAATTGGTGCCAGCAAATGTTGAGAAAGTTTGGGACGCTAGTGAGGAAGGATTTGGTGTGACTGTGTATAAGGGTGTTGAAACTAGATGTGAAGAAAGGGTTAAGAGACTCAAATATGATTCAAAGATGACAACAATTGGGGATCTTGATGTGTGCATTGATGACTCAAAAGGTATGGGTTCTTGGTGTGATTCATTGGAAGATCAGAAAGGGGAAGAGTTATGGCCTGGGGAAGGCTCTGATTGTCCATTGGATGAAAGGCTAGATGATTCACCACCCACCTTTTTACAGAGGACACGGCTTGAATTAATAAGGAAAACTCAAATGAATTCTGGTTTGATACAGAACAGAAATGATTGGAGTTTGGGCAATGAATCTGTCCCTAGTTCTGACGGTGATTCAGAGTCTGTAAGGAGATATCGGTCTATTTCTGCTTCAAAAGTGATGAGAAAAAATCCAAAATCTGATGGCAGTTTGCATATGGTTACTAATTTGGCGACATTGAAATTAGAATCCAGGCGGTGTCAGACAGTTGAACTGGCGGAGACTTGTCACTCTAATGTTCAAGAGGAACTTACTATGGATCCTTGCAGCTCAAATAAAGTTTGTGATGGTGATGGGAGAACACATACTTGTCTTCTAGTTGGCAACACTTCTGCTCCCGACCAAAAGTCTGGACCAGAAACTCAAGCTCTGAATGATGGTTTAAAGCTTTGTTCTATGTGTAAGGCAAGCACTTTGATTGTTGATGATGTTGAAATGCCTGATCCTGTTTCTTCCCTGAAGCCAGTGGAAGAATTTCATGAGTTTGATGGTGAATCTGACAGAGGTTTTACTGATCCATTGGACCTACAATCTAATAGTATTTCAGCAATGAACATTTCTAGTACAGACCCTGAAATTTCCTCCTCTTCGATTGGAAAGGAAGTCCCAGTGCCTTCTGCAGAGAATGGACTAGCAAACCAGTCCTGTAAAACTACATCCAAAGAGATTCATGTATCGACTTCTGAAAATATTCTGCAGGAAGCCTCAAAATTTTTATCCAATAACTCCTTGGAAGCTGCAAAATCAGAAAGTGGGTTTGATTTTGATCAATGTCCAACAGGTTCCCGAAAAATTCCACCTGCTTTGCCTAACCGTTCCTCCAATTTCTTGGACCTGGCAAAAACTTCTATAATTTGTGACAATCCCAATACCTATACTGAGGAGCCAGGTTGTGCTGCATATTCTTCTAAAAAAGAAAATGCTATAGTGTCTGATGGTAGGTTCTCTCCAACAACTGAAATATCTTGTGGGCTCCTGGAGTCTGGATTTAATTTTAGGAAGTGCAGCTCAGATTTCAATCGTAACCAACCTTCCGATGCATCTAAAGGGGCTTGTGTTCCAGGTCATGATTCTCTTTACACTAATGGAGATTCCCCTACTTCTGTAGCTCCAGACGAAAATGGCAGTTTTACAGAAGATGCAGTGTCTGTGCCTGATTCTGAAAACAGAGACACTAAGCTATCAGATGTTCAACGTGTTGTGCGCATTGCTAAAAAGCGTAGGCATGGAGATATGGCGTATGAGGGGGATTCTGTTTGGGAGAGTTTGATAAGTGAGCAAGTGTTTCTGGAAGGCCATCAGGTTGTAGACTATGACCAATCGTTGAGATCAAGAGGCAAGTTTGATTCCTCTTCAACTGCTCTAACTGAAGCTGAAGATGGTGGGGCAGCAGCGGTGTCAGCAGGGCTGAAGGCTCGTGCTGCTGGTCCAATTGAGAAAATTAAATTTAAGGATGTCTTGAAGCGCAGAGGTGGCCTTCAGGAGTATTTGGAATGCAGGTTAGTCATTGTTTCTGAAACCTTCTTTAAATTCACATTCTTTGCTATGCTTTACCCTTTGAATTCAAGGGAATTTAAGTGTTTGACATAATGCAGGAATCAGATTTTAAGTCTTTGGAGTAGAGATGTTGGCCGTATTTTGCCACTTACAGAGTGTGGGGTCACCGATACCCCTGCAGAGGATGAGCTGCCACGTGCTTCCTTAATTAGGCAGATCTACAGGTTTCTTGATCAGAGTGTAAGTTTGTAATATCAATGAGTGATTTTGTCTTTTATATTCTATTTTTGGTTCCTTGTTTCTCATAGAATGAGTTGCGCATTTGTTTCTTTCTTATGCTTATAAGCATTTTAGATGGTGCAGTATTGTTAAATTATGTTGCTTTTGATGATCGATGAATGGCCTTATCCTAGTTAAATTTGAATGCAAACAAATATTTGGACAGGGTTATATAAATGTTGGTATTGCCTCTAAGAAGGAGAAAGCAGATCATAATAAGCGCTGTTATAAACTACTCAAAGAAGAAAAACTAGAGGAAAGTTCTGGGGCATCTGTTGCTGATTCAGAGGATGGAGTTGCCTTCATCCTTGGTCAGGTTAAGAATTCTGGAACTTCTGTGGAGCCTAAAAATGGTGTTGTATTTGATGATGGAAACCAGAAATTGGAAACCAGAATTGGGAGTTCAATGACACCAGACTTACCCCGTGATACAGGGCAGAAATTAAATCCAGCTGATGATTGCCAGCAAAATGAAAGCGATGATGCAAAAGCATACAACAGATTGGTTAGTGTGGATGTTTTGAATGCCGACCCATCTTGCAGAATGGCTGATGGTGGAACAGTCCCTCATTTAATTGAAGGGAGGAAAAATTCGCACAATGTTCAATCTGCTTCTTATGATGATACTGGAGAGAACTGTCATTTGCATTGTGATTCAGAAGTCAGGAAGAAAATCATTGTAGTTGGTGCTGGTCCTGCTGGATTAACTGCCGCTCGTCACTTGCAACGTCTGGGTTTTTGTGTAATTGTGCTTGAGGCTAGGAATAGGATTGGTGGTCGTGTTTATACAGATCGCACATCTCTATCAGTTCCTGTGGATCTTGGGGCTAGCATTATTACAGGTGTTGAGGCTGATGTGGCTACTGAAAGAAGAGCAGATCCTTCCTCATTGGTTTGTGCTCAGTTGGGCCTAGAGTTGACTGTCTTGAACAGTGACTGTCCTCTTTATGATATTGTATCCGGTCAAAAGGTTCCTGCAGAGCTGGATGAAACTGTAGAAGCAGAGTACAATAGCCTTCTTGATGACATGGTATTGCTTGTTGCGCAAAAGGGGGAACATGCAATGAAAATGTCTCTCCAGGATGGTTTGGAGTATGCCCTTAAGAGGCGTCGTATGGCACGGTTAGGAAGAGGTTTTGAAGAAATTGAATTGCATAGTTCAATGGATGCTTATTCTAAGACAAGCAGTGCCGACAGCAGAGTTCCTGAAAAAAATTATTCTCAAGAGGAGATCTTGAGTCCACTGGAGAGAAGAGTTATGGATTGGCATTTTGCCAACCTGGAGTATGGTTGTGCTGCTTCACTCAAGGAAGTATCTCTTCCCTTCTGGAATCAAGATGATGTTTATGGAGGATTTGGAGGAGCTCATTGTATGATTAAAGGGGGTTACAGCACAGTTGTTGAGTCTCTTGGAAAAGAACTTCCCATACATTTCAATCATGTAGTCACAGATATTTTGTATAGCTCCAAGCACTCTGAATTGAGTGATAATCAGTGCAAAGTCAGAGTTTCCACATCAAATGGTGGTGAATTTTCAGGGGATGCTGTGCTTATTACTGTGCCACTTGGGTGCTTGAAAGCAGAAAGCATAAAGTTTTCCCCACCATTACCACAATGGAAGTATTCTTCCATCCAGCAGCTTGGCTTTGGAGTACTTAATAAAGTAGTATTGGAATTTCCAGAAGTCTTTTGGGATGACACTGTGGACTACTTTGGTGCGACTGCAGAAGAAACAGACTTGAGGGGCCAGTGCTTCATGTTTTGGAATGTTAGAAAAACAGTTGGTGCTCCTGTTCTAATAGCCTTGTTGGTTGGTAAAGCGGCTATTGATGGTCAAAATATGAGCTCATCTGACCATGTAAACCATGCAGTGATGGTTCTTCGTAAAATTTTTGGGGAGGCTTCAGTACCTGATCCAGTTGCATCAGTAGTGACTGATTGGGGCAGGGATCCTTTCAGTTATGGTGCTTATTCTTATGTAGCCATAGGCGCATCTGGGGAAGACTATGATGTATTGGGCAGGCCTGTTGAAAACTGCTTATTTTTTGCCGGTGAAGCCACCTGCAAGGAGCATCCTGATACTGTTGGTGGTGCAATGTTGAGTGGGCTTCGTGAGGCGGTCCGTATAATTGACATATTGACAACTGGAAATGATTATACAGCTGAAGTCGAGGCAATGGAGGCTTCTCAGAGGCAGTCAGAGTCTGATGGGGATGAAGTTAGGGACATAACAAGGAGACTTGAAGCTGTTGAGCTTTCCAATGTCTTGTACAAGAATTCTTTGGATCGGGCCCTTATATTGACCAGGGAATCTCTACTACAGGACATGTTCTTTAATGCAAAAACTACTGCAGGACGTTTGCATTTAGCCAAGGTGTTGTTGAATCTCCCTCTTGCAACCTTGAAGTCATTTGCTGGGACCAAGGAAGGGCTAACCACACTCAACTTCTGGATACTGGTATGTTCATAGTGATAAAACGTCATCATATCAAACTTAATACGAGTTCCTTTAATTAGTGTGCCTGTTCTTGTCAACTCTTAAATATTGTTAAAAGTGCATTTATGAGTTTTAATAAATCACTGCTTCAGGCTTTACATGAATTTTTTAAATTAATATGCATGTTTTGCTGCTTTTAGCAGCAAGAAGTGTCCCGTATCTGTAAACTCAAAGCCTTCTGAGTTGCTCTTTTTTTTTATGACAGGACTCGATGGGGAAGGACGGGACTCAGCTTTTGCGTCATTGTGTTCGTCTTCTTGTGCGCATTTCTACTGATCTACTTGCCGTGCGTGTCTCAGGTAATTTTCTTCTTTTTTGGTTTTGTCTCAAATATATGCATATATCATGTATATCGCAAACATACATGCATGCAGATTGTGTGCCTATTTTAAAAAGAAAATATTCATTTCAAAACTGCTTTTTTGGCAGTTTTACAACGGGAAATTTGAGTGAGAATGATAAAAGTTTTCTCAAACATCACCATACTCATTTTGAGGAGGAAAAGTAAAAGTAAATGGGTTTATAGATTTATTATGAAAGATTGATATAATCTCTGCAACTAGGGCTTACAGATTTTTTTGCACTTATATGTGATTATGTTTGCAGTATTGCATGTATACATCTTTGTGTCTCATACGTGTGCTTGCTAGCCCCTTCCTCTTTTTTGCTGTAAGCATGAGAAAAACAGTGGACATCCTTATGACTTTCACATAATTATTTTACTTCTTGGACTAGGCATAGGGAAAACTGTGAAAGAAAAAGTTTGTGTGCATACTAGCCGTGATATACGTGCCATTGCAAGTCAGTTGGTTAGTGTGTGGCTGGAAGTCTTCCGCAAGAAAAAAGCTTCAAATAGTCGACTGAAGTTATTTAGGCCATCAACTGCAGCTGATTCTTCTAAGAGAAAATCTCTTAAAGATCCCGCTTCAGGGAAGCCGCCTTTACATTCACTTCATGGTGGTTTGGAGTATAAAGGATCTGCTGGAGGCCATTTGACTTCTAATGCCAACATCAAGAAAGAGAATGATAAACCAGTGAGGTCTGAAACAATGTCGCACAGTTTAATGGGAAAACTGGATAGTGAGGTGGAAGACAAATTTGCTATGTCTGAAGAAGAACAGGCTGCATTCGCTGCAGCGGAAGCTGCTCGAGCAGCAGCTGAAGCAGCTGCTCGAGCTGCAGCTGAAGCAACAGCTAAGGTTTGTTTCTCTTGGAATGCTACTTGCTGTAGAAAATCATACATGTAGTGTCCTCAATCACTCATGTACCATATACCTTCTTGTGAAATGCTATATCTTGTACATCCTTTGTATTGTTTTGAACAAAATTTATGTTGCATACTTGAGACTATTCTTCAGCATTGACCTCAAAAAGATTGTTATGTACGAAGCTTGTTTGTTTTTGGATAGTGGTTCGATTTTTAACTATCCATTCATTGCATATTCTATTTTAAAACTGTTTGTGCAATTATTTTAGCTGCAAAAAAACAAACAACATTATGCTCTTCCACCCTCTCCTGTTTTCTTTATTATGTTTTCATGCACAGTCCAAGTGAGGATGTTATGTGGTGATGTTTACTTACCTCCAAAGTGGTATAGGCAACACTTTTTCTCCCTTTTTCATTTTCATTTCCCCCTTTATTTTTCTGTTCTTGATTTGTTAGTAACTAATGGTTTATTATTTGTAGGCATTTGCATTCTCAGGTCAACAACTTCCCAAGATACCCTCATTTCATAAATTTGCCAGAAGGGAGCAATACAGACAAATGGATGAGTATGATCTTAGAAGGAAGTGGTCTGGTGGTGTTTTAGGAAGACAGGATTGCATATCGGAAATAGATTCCAGGAACTGCAGAGTGAGGGACTGGTCCATTGATTTCTCTGCTGCTTGTGTTAACCTTGACAGTTCAAGAATGTCTGCAGATAACCTTTCACAGCGCAGCCATTCAAATGAGATTGCAAGTCAATTGAACTTCAGAGAGCACTCTGGAGAAACTGCTCTGGACAGCAGTATTTTTACAAAAGCATGGGTTGATACAGCTGGTAGTGTGGGGATAAAAGACCATCATGCAATTGAGAGATGGCAATCTCAAGCGGCTGCAGCTGATCCAGATTTCTTCAATCCAGCCATGCGCTTAAAGGATGAGGAAGATTCAAACACAAGTTCTAAACCACACACTTGGAAGCATGATAGACGAGCAAACGAGAGCTCTGTTTCCCAAATTACAGTTAACAAGGATTCGCTTGAAAATTGTTCTCGAGGAGCAGATTGTATAAAGCAGGCTGTTGTAGATTATGTTGCATCATTGCTCATGCCCCTTTATAAGGCAAGGAAAATTGATAGAGATGGTTATAAATCGATAATGAAGAAAAGTGCAACAAAGGTTTGTTGTTTTCCTTCTCTTTCCTCCTTCCTGACTTTATCTCAATGCAAAACCTGATGCTGATAGGTCTCAAACTAATACAGTTTGTTTAATTATGGTGTGATACGGCTACCTTTTCTTTTCTCTTTCTCATCCTTTTAATTTTTTTTAACAATCAGGTCATGAAGCAGGCCACCAATGCAGAGAAAGCCATGGCTGTTTCTGAGTTTCTTGATTTTAAGCGTAGGAATAAGGTATTTGCTCTTCTGTACAGGGTTGACATTTGTTCTTTTATACATGGTACTATTCTTTTAATGCTATACTAAAGCAAAGATCCCCTCTGGTTCAATCAATTTCCCAAACACTTTCTATTTCCTATGATGGAATCTTTTTGGACATAGTTGCTGGCTTGCATAGTATCCTTTGTGATGGAAAATTTATGCTCTTTGGTGTCCTGAGTTTCTTTTATTTTTTTTTCATGCTTTTTCTGAAAAATTGTCGAAATTATTGCTACTGCTGCTTCATCTTCTTTCACCTTGAGGAGCTGAAAGAAACCCTTCCATTTCTCTTATTACTTTAATTTGTCATGCTAACTATGGTTGCTGCTATAGATTTGTTATAACTTGACATTTCAAGACATTTCTTTTGGGCAGATAGTGCCATAGTGGTATTGTCTAAACTCTGTATCTTGATCATACTTCCATTCCTTGGATGACTTTATGCAGATCGGCTCCTTTGTGGACAAGTTGGTTGAGAGACACATGGCCATGAACAACTCTTAAATCTTGATTATCTTGGGGATTGGCTGGCATTTGTTTTGTGGTGTGCTTCTGTGGGAGACCCACAGTGGAAGTCTATTGCAGATTATGGTGGTTTAGGGGCAAAAAGAATTCTTGACTGGGCTTCTATAGTTCCTTCAAACTGCTAATATGCTCACAGCCTGCTAAGTATGCTCACAGCAGTCCCAAGGTTCCTCAGAGGATTGAATTATTGTTTCCTGTCTGATCATAATTGGTGGATCGGTTTGATCATAATCGGTGGATCTTGATGCAAATCGTTCTCTATTTGATGACCTTTCTTGGATTGTATTCAGAATTGGTAATGGACTATTGGCTGGGGAGACCATTTCTGATCATGGTTTCAACCTTCTGTATTATGAATGGGCTTGGCACAAGTGTTTTTAGCTCATTTCAGCTGGACAGCAGCCGTCAACATGTTTTGAAGATGGCTTAAGATTGCTTCTAGCAATTGGTTCATCTCATATCAAGGTGGTAATCAGAGGGTGGTTAATTTCAGACTATTCTTTTATTTAGGGACCTCCTTAGATGAGACGTGACTTGTTCCTGACTTCTTCACATTCTCAATCTGTACAGTTAGGCCTATTTCAGTAGTGATTAGCATACAGAACAATTTTCTGTCTCTGGAAGCACTTCCTTCTTGTCCTAATTTTTAAGCAAACAATTTCTAACCACTTTATGAACAAGTGAATGGTGTTATGCCTTTATTGAAGCTTTTGTCAAGGTCATTTTTAACATTTACTGCTTCTCAATCTCTTTTCAGGTTTTTTTTTAAAATTTTAGGTGTTGGTGGTCAGCTTGGACATGGTAGCAGGGGTGTGGAGGTGGTGTTCACCAACACTCCTAAACATCACTGTTTGATTTGATTAACATCCTAGTTGATTGTGCATTTGAAGTATGACTCGTTCTGATTAACTTGTGTTATAGTTTATGGATTTTGGTTATTTGTGTCGGAGCATGTCAAGTCTTGAAAATTCCTTCAACCTTTGATGGACTCTTAAAACTAATGAAATTTCTTCTGTTCACTTTGACCACGTCCTGTGTTATCGCCTGACTGCTTCTGTTTTATTTTGGTTGTTGCCAGGTCTAGGAAAGTACCATGGTTGTCTTGTACACGAGGTATGCCCTTTGTTTCTGTATATCATTTATGCCTCTAGTTCTCGGTTTATTATTAATTTCCCTACCAATTTGCAGGTACCCTGGATGCACGCTTGTATTTTTCTATCGAGATTGGATAATTCTCGATTCCCAGATGCAGCAGTTGATATGCTGCGATCATAGATTGGAAAATAGTGTTGGGAAGGAAACCTTGCCCTAAAATAAGCTGAAGATGGATTAAACACTATTTGTTTGGCGCTCCAGGTTGTTTTCCCATTGTTTGCCTTAGAATTCATGACAGAAAAAAGTGGGAAAAAAAAACTAAACGATGTTCTCCAGTTTAAATAATGCTAGTCTATGTGCAAGCTCGCGTCTTTGTCATTGGGGTGTAGGTGAGTTCTTTCGGGTGGAGGCAAAGGGAGATGTAACACGAGTAAACTTGAACAATCACAGCAGGGGAAAAACAAAGAGTTGGCTGCAGGATGTTGAGCGGAGGAAAACGTGGAGGCTCACCTCTGCACTGGTTGTTGAGGGTTTTAAACTCGTTCATCAAGCGATGGTGTTATGGTTCCATCTGGATGCTGTTCAAAGCGACCATTATGACGGACTACCGGTTGCAGTTTCATCTACCGAATTTATATTTGATGAATTTGTAATAATTTCTGCTGGTGTTTTTCCTCAAGTTTGAGTTTTTGTAATACCCATTTTTGTGATTTCATCCCCTGTGAATAATAAAATAGCAAGATTAATATTCGACTGACACTCCTTATTGCAAATACTGATTTTGGAATAATGATAAATGCTCTGGCTACTTCTGAGAATTCTCTTTTAACAGAGAGTTAAGATAAACAAGATTACATACGCCGGCCGGTGACCTTCTTGATGGGCGACAGACTTCCTCTGATGTAGAGACAGTTGTGGTGGGGAGAGTCTTATTTCCTTGCAAGAAAACATTTATTAGAAGGGAAAACATGTGACTGGTAAAGAGCAAATTTTCCACCGAGTTTCATTAACGGGATGCTAAATGCTGTTCGAAGTTCCTTGTTTTCTTAAATTAGTAAATTTTTTCAATTTAATCGTAAAAAATATCAAAATTACACTCAATTTCATTCTGGTCCCTAAAACAAGAATAGAAGCCCAATCGGGTCCACAGTCCCAAATTGTTGCCAAATAGCAATTCCGACAATTCGCTTATCATTTAGAAGGCGTCTCCGCGGAGAGAGTCAAGAAAGAATAAAAGGAAAGACGTCAGATCCGATCGATCTCTCTGCAATTTAACCAACCAATTCAAGATGTCTTCAACAACATTCAGTGGCGATGAAACCGCTCCCTTTTTCGGCTTCCTGGGCGCCGCCGCCGCCCTTGTATTTTCCTGTAATCCAAAACATCAATTCACCCTGTTTTATTAATCGAATTTTGATTTTTAGTTGTTAATTTCGATCCCGAATCGATATGGATCCGGGATTTTGATTTGGCGTATCGCAGGTATGGGAGCTGCGTACGGAACGGCGAAAAGTGGAGTGGGTGTGGCGTCGATGGGAGTCATGAGACCGGAGCTGGTGATGAAATCGATCGTGCCCGTTGTTATGGCGGGAGTTTTGGGTATTTACGGTTTGATTATTGCTGTGATTATTAGTACTGGGATTAACCCAAAGGCCAAATCTTATTACCTCTTCGATGGCTACGCTCATCTTTCTTCTGGCCTTGCTTGTGGCCTTGCCGGTCTCTCTGCTGGTATGGCAATTGGGATCGTCGGCGATGCTGGTGTTAGGTAAACTCTTCTAATAGTCTTATTTTTGTTTTTGGTTTGGCTTGAATTCAGTCTTGATGAGATGAAACTTGCATTCTGAATTGTTATATTTTTAACATGTGCTGACTACTGAGGCTTATCTAACTTGAAAATGAAGTTGGAATACTGCCATAGTTGTATGGAGTATTGTATAGATTTGTTATCATATGAAGCTACACTCTGGGAAGATCTTGTATAACATCAGATTCTAGGAACAGTGATATTTTGATTTGCTTGTGCTTGGATTGAAGAAAATCATGCTTTATTGCTCAACCTGTGCTGATTTATCTGAATATTTTGCATTGTTTACGCAGTTAGTGGCTTTACTGTTTGTTCTGAATTATCCCTTGTTTCCATTGTTTACTGTCTGTTCTATTAATTTTTTTTAAATGTTTCAAGTTATATAACTTAATTTTTGCGTATGTTAAAATGAAAATCACTTGTTTGGGCACCTGAATTTGATACAGTCAGCTTCACTGCATTTCAATTATTTATTTTTACTCATCTTTTTAGATAGAGTAAGTAAAAGTTGTTGATTCTGAGTAGTTCTGCCTTGAACTTGAAATTGTGATGTACAGAGCCAATGCTCAACAGCCCAAGCTCTTTGTTGGTATGATCCTCATTCTCATCTTCGCCGAAGCACTGGCCCTCTATGGACTTATTGTTGGCATTATTCTTTCCTCCCGTGCTGGTCAATCAAGAGCTGAATAGAAGATGGAGCAGTTTGTTTGGTGGTCGTTTTGGCCTGTTGTGCTTCATTAAGAATTAGTTCATATTGTCTATGGCTGTAGGTGTTAGTCTACATTAAGTGTTTTTGGCTTCAACATTATTATCTGCGGGTGCGATTATTCGCCCAGATGGATTGGATGACTGTTGAGGCTGATGGGGAATGTAGAATTAGGATAGCTTCTCCCGTTAATAAAATTATACTGTCATCTGTCATTGCTTGATGTTAAATACTGTATTTTTTCAGATGCATTTCTAACTTTGGGTAATGATCACCTGTAATGTTCTGGAGGCTCATTTTACTCTATCTTAAGCTCTGCTGTTGTTTAGCCATAATTATGCTGTGAGTTGATAAATTGTAACCTGGCTAGCAGTCGCCAAGCAAATATCCTGGGCTTCTAGAACTGAACACTCAATGTATAGATTTCGGCTGAAAGATTAACAATTTCGAGCTCTAACCAGGTTACATTCTGATTGGGCAAGTTTCTCTGTCGAACTGGAGACCTATCCTGGCTGTAAATGATGCTGCAACAGAAACTTTGAAGTTCCATTATAACAAACCGATGAATTCTGAACAAGGTTTGACGAACTTCAAATATCAAATTTACCGGAAAACAGTGCAAGCAGATGAATAACAGCAAAATCATATGATTTATGTACAGTGTTCTCCCACTTTACTTGGGGTTCAAGACACAGAGTGGCTGTTAGCGACACGCGCCCATCTGCGTCACAGCAAAGGTAGTTGATCTTGTCCCTTATTTACCTCGTGACACGAGAGGCCATGTTGCGTGGTTTTGCGGCGGCTAGCCTTTACTTGGCGTATTTGTATGTCCACTTCCAAATTCTAAGCTTTTCTGTTGAGTTCCAGTCACCGTCAAGAGTCAAAGTCTGCTTGCGTGTGACACGTGTCGAAAAAATGCATACTATATAAAGAACAGTGTGGTTAATGTTCAATTCATTACTGCTTAGCTTCGCCAACGCAGGTCGAGCTCAATATGGAGAATGACCGAAGAAATTAGCAAGAGCGAGCTGAGATCATCTGCTGCCGCGGCCGCCGCAATGGAGACATCTACCGCTACAAAATCGAGATGGTCTTGGTCTTCTATTCTCCGTTGGATCCCCACTTCTACCGACCACCTCATTGACTCCGAAAAGCGTCTTCTCTCTCTAATCAAGTATGATTCGCTCCATAGAAACCCTTTAAATTTTGCCCCAAAAATTTTATGTTTGCTCATTAGTTATCTTTATTTCAATCTTTGGTAACACGATTAAGATTTAATTAGCAAATATATATTGGTAGCTGATGAGAGTTTTATCGATGGGGATGATGGGTAAATCACTCACCTCTCAGGACTCCATATGTTCAAGAACAGGTTAATATAGGTTCAGGTCCGCCTGGGTCAAAAATCAGTTGGTTTCATTCTTCAAGCAATGAGCCAAGGTTCATCAACATAGTTACTTTTAACAGTAAAGAGGGTTCTCCCACTCTTGTTATGGTTCATGGATATGCAGCATCCCAAGGCTGCTTCTTTCGCAATTTCGATGCCCTGGCTAGTCGTTTCAGAATCATTGCTATTGATCAACTTGGGTAAGCTCTGTTTCTAGAATTTGTGTTATGCTTGATTAATTGTGTTCCTCATCTTAAAGTTTGTATGATTTGCTTCCAGCCGTTCCTGAGGTTCAGATGATTCTACACTTGTGCTCATATTTAGGGTGATCTATATGTTTATTAGTTTTTTGATTTGGTTGAGTTTCCAAAGCCCATTATCTCCACAGTTTTATCCATATTATTGACTATGAAACTTGAAAGGAGGGTGTTCGTCCACGGTTGCTTTTGTGTATGGGATGTGGAAATGTAAATAGCTGTATACTCGGTACTTTTCAGTTGGGTATACTATAATCTTCTTAGATTATAGATAGGTTTCTTTTCCTCCTTATCTTCATTTCCGACGAGGAACATTTCCAGAAATTTTGTTGTAACTGAGGTTCAAAGTAGTCAGATTGCTCAACATCATCATGACTTCCGGTACTTTTCCCCTGATGTCATTCTCGTTCAAATTCAACGTTTGAAGAAGAGAAAGATTCCCAAAATTCAACAGAATCGAACCAGAAAACGTATGCCTTCCCGAAGATGCAGCTTCAAGCTCCTTAGTCCGCCAAACAAGGCAGGAATGTGATCGGAAAACCGATTCCCTCGGAGATCAAAAACCTATAAAAAAAAACTGCATTTGGCAATCTCATTTGGAACTAACCCGTACAACGAATTATTCACCACTCCTAAGACCTCTAGCTTGACAACATTTCCAAAACCAACCGGTAAATTACCAGAAAAGAAGTTTCCAGAAAGATCCATGACGCTGACGGTCGTCACATTAGTCAACCAAGACGGGAACTCGCCATGTATGTGATTATTTGAGGGTCCAAAATCTCCAAAACACTATCACATCTTCCATTTGGCGGCTTAAAAACACTCGTGAATGCACTAACCCCAACTCAAGAATCCTTAGAGAATAAAAATTACCCCAAATATTAAACAAAACACTTAATGGAACGATACCCGAGAGCTCATTCCGCGATAAAGACAGTACTTGCAGCATTGAAATCGCTCCAAAGGTGGCCGGAACCAAACCTTGAAGCTCGCTGTCTTCAGCGCTAAAATGAAAAAGCAAAGAACAGTTTGATATAGATGTAGGTAGAGTTCCGTCCAGGTGATTAAGTCCAGCCACAAATACTCACGCTCCTGAAGTTGACCAACACTCGCCGGAACTTCACAGGAAAATGAATTAAGTGATAAATTAATGAGTTGAAGATGAGATTTTGACGAGAAATTTACCTGTACTGCAAGCTTAGGAGATGGTAGTATACATTTTATGTATTCAGGAGGTCCAATTATAAGAGTAAAAGTAAAGAAAACGAAAGCAGTCTGCTTATTAAAAATAAATATGCAGAGGAAGCAAAACTTGACTGAAATTTTTTTAAAAATATTAGGATTGAAATATAATCAAAATCATATAATCATGATTCAAGCATACAAAGAAAATGTTTAAAAGTATTGTATGAAATTTTAAAAGCAGCAAAGAACAATCTTTTTGCCTTTCAACTGCATAATTTGGTTAGGTTTGCTTGGTTTCGTGCTCGCTTCCCAAAAGGCCCAAGTGTGGTTTAATTTTAAGGAAGAACAATTGGGGGGCTTTTGTTTTTCTTAGTTATCAATTAAGAAGAGTCGTTAATTCTAGTGGTATCTTATCGCCGGGGGTTCTCATATTGGCACCCTCGCACTACTGGTCTATGTAGACGCTGCTGCCCGCATGCAAGATCACGAGCTTTCCAGCAATCTATTTATGACAAGTGTCAAAGAGCAAGCTTAGACGTTGATCAAGGAAAAATGTAGTGACTCTCCTGCAATTTTTGAACATGGGGAGTGAGGGGATTCGATCAAAATTAGATGTCGGAATCATCAAACTGAGTTGGAAAATGGATCTCAACAACCAACCATACTCACCCTATAGAGAATAACAATTACCAACGTGCAATTCCAGTAGCATCAGTTTGTCTGAGATTTTCAATGGTATCCCGAGGAGAATAGAAGACTCAAACCCAAAATAATTCCGTTGCCGGGAATCGAACCCGGGTCTTTCGGGTGAGAGCCGAATATCCTAACCAACTAGACTACAACGGATTGACATTGATGTTGTTCAAAATAAATTATAAAAACTAATTCTTTGTCTCAAATAGGTCTGAAAAGACTGAAATACCATTCTAATGTGAGGATATTATAATTATTTTATTAAGAGTCGGGTACCTATTTGATACAAACGTATAAACTATATCTATATTTCGGAAATTTAAACAATCAAATATCCAGATACAACAACATTAATTCAAGTGCACGTACACACGCACACTTGCTTTCGGAGAAAGAGAGAGAGAGTGAGGGTTTAAGCACACAGAAACTGCAAATGCATGCCTTGAGACACATTGATTTTGGTCTACGAAGCCCGCTGCTTGTTCCAGTTCCTCCCCCTAGAAGAACCGCCAAATTCACTCCCTCCACCTTCTGCTCCGCTAGCAAATGGGCCGATCGCCTCCTCGCCGACTTTCAATTCACCACCACTGACCATTCCTCTCTCTCCTCAACCACTGTCACTCTCGCTCCTCCGACCCCTCCCCCTCCCGCCGACCGCTGCGTGTCCATTCCCATTGACTTCTATCAGGTCGGTCGGCCGGTCTGTCAGTCGGTGCAATGAAACACATAGTTGAATTTGGTTATTAGCGTATTAATGTTGTAATTAATTGAACAGGTGCTAGGAGCGCAGACTCATTTTTTAGGAGATGGTATAAGGAGAGCGTACGAAGCTAGGGTTTCTAAACCGCCGCAGTACGGATTTAGTGCAGATGCATTGATCAGCCGTAGACAAATTCTTCAAGCTGCTTGTGAAACCCTTGCTAACACTAGTTCCAGGAGAGAATACAATCAAGGTCTCGCCGATGACCAAGAGAATACCATCCTTACGGAAGTCCCCTGGGACAAGGTAATTTACTTTCATCTGGTTAATGGATGATTGTTTGAGGTAATAATAATAGCTTCTGTGAATTTTGAAGGTTCCTGGAGCATTGTGTGTGTTGCAAGAAGCCGGAGAGATGGAGGTGGTGCTTAGAATTGGAGAGAGTCTGTTGAGAGAGAGACTTCCCAAGTCATTCAAGCAAGATGTTGTCTTAGCAATGGCACTTGCTTACGTAGACCTGTCTAGGGATGCTATGGCTTTGAATCCACCCGATTTCATTGGTGGTTGTGAGGCACTCGAAAGGGCTTTGAAGCTCTTGCAGGTATTCCCAATTATGCTTTATGTCAGATTGAGTCATTTTTTTCCCATTTAGGTAGGCTTTTACATGAGAGATCTATAGACAAATAGATGTAACTCTGAAAAAATATGGTTTCATTGTAGAGATTGTATCACTTTAAAATTGGCTTTATAAGTAAACATTCAGGAGTTATTTCTCTTGAATTCTTTTGTGTTTGCATGCGATGATAAAATCATACAAGTACAAATTTAATCCAGTCGGACAATTTGCTGCAGCTCACCTGAGTTGCTACCTTTGTTCACATTATACTAATTGATGGCTAGATACTTATCTTTATTATGTAGGAGGAAGGGGCCAGTAGTCTTGCGCCAGATTTACAGGCACAGATAGATGAGACCTTGGAGGAGATCAACCCACGATATGTTTTGGAACTTCTAGGCTTACCTCTTGGTGATGAGTATCGAGCAAGAAGAGAGGAGGGTCTTCATGGTGTGTGCAACATACTATGGGCTGTTGGAGGAGGGGGAGCGCCCGCAATCGCTGGGGGATTCACGCGCGAGTATTTCATGAACGAGGCCTTTCTACATATGACATCAGCTGAGCAGGTAGAATACTATATTTTCTTTGTCAACCCGCCTTTGTTCTTTCATGCTTGCTGATTATTTTTTTTCAAATTTATGCTTTATTATCAATTGTTTAAATGTCTTTTTTTCCTTTTCTTTCAAATTTTAAATGTGTTTTTCTTCCCTTTGAAAGGTTAAACTATTTGTTGCCACGCCAAATAACATCCCAGCTGAAACTTTTGAAGCTTATGGAGCAGCACTTGCACTTGTTGCCCAAGCCTTTGTGGGTAAGCAACCTCATCTCATCTCAGATGCTGATAACTTGTTCAAGAACCTTCAGCTGAATAAGGTGATGGCTTTACGGGACCCTGGCTCTATCTATATCACCTCAGAAAATCGTGAGCTAGATTTTGCTTTGGAGAGGGGATTGTGTTCATTGCTTGTCGGTAAGCTTGATGAGTGTCACATGTGGTTGGGCTTAGATAGTGACAAGTCACCATACAGAAATCCATCCATTGTCAATTTTGTCTTGGAAAACTCAAGGGATGATGATGACGATGATCTTCCTGGGCTTTGTAAACTGTTGGAGTCATGGTTGGGAGAGGTAGTTTTTCCAAGATTCAGGGACACCAAAGATAAGCTGTTCAAGCTTGGTGATTACTATGATGATCCTACTGTCCTGAGATATTTAGAAAGACTGGAGGGAAATGGTAGTTCACCCTTAGCAGCAGCTACTGCCATAGTTAGGATTGGGGCTACTGAGGCTACTGCTGTTCTGGATCATGTTAAGGCTAGTGCAATTCAGGCATTGCAAAAGGTTTTTCCTCCCAGTCACAGGGACAAGAATGTGAAATATCAAGAGGTCAGAGAGACAAATGATTATGGTCCTCTTGTAGAAACTGATGAACCTCAGACATCTGTTGAAGATGACTTTGCTTTTACAACTGATACTTATGGAACAAATATTTCTTATGAAATAGATAAAGAAAAATTAATTACAGAGAAAATCACAGATGCTAGTGTGAAGATTATGTGTGCTGGTGTGGCAATTGGGTTGGTGACTTTGGTGGGCTTGAAGTATTTACCTTCTAGGAACATCTCATCTCTTCAACGGAAAGAAATTGGTTTGCCCAAGACAGCGAATGTTATTAATATGGGTG
>BNST01000410.1:0-32795 GCA_019650275.1 Xylocarpus granatum | reverse complement strand
ATGTGTTTTGTTTGTTCAATCAAGAAAAGGAAAGGAGCAGTGGGGGAGTGGGAAGGAAAAAGAGGGAGGGAAAAGAGAAGGAGCGAAAGAGGGAAAAGAGTGGGGAAGTGGGTGGGAGGGCGGAGTTGAGGTGGACACTGGGGAGGGAGAGGAGAGTGGTGCTATGGAGAAAGAGTTGGGGAAGAAAGGTGAAGAGGAAAAAAAGAGGGAGAATGGAAACACAAAGAAATGGGGACAATGAAGACTACGGGAAAAAAAGGTGACAGTGAGAAAGGGAAAAGGTGGAAGAGGAAGAGGAAAAAAGAAAAAGAAAGAAAAAGAGGAAGAGAGGGGATTGAGGAAGGGGTGGTAGAAGCGAAAGAAGGGAACGAGGTGGGGGGTAGTGGGGAGGAGAAGGAGGAGAGGGAGAGAAGAGGGAATAGGAGGGCGGGGCAAATGGGAAAGGATGGAAGAAAGGAAAGGGAAAGGGAGGAAGAGAAAAAAAAGAGGGAAATGGGATGAAAAGGAGGAAGAGTGGAAGGTCGTGGGAAAAGAATGACAAGTGAAAATGGTTGTATTAGAGAGGGTTCGTTAGTTTTTATAGCATGATTCATGTCTAAGAAACAGACATACACTTTTCCCCGAATAGGCAGGAGCTGTGCAGTCGCTCTGCTGGGCTTTGCCCCCCATGCCTGTTTTTTTTTTTCCCCCCCCCCCCCCCCTGCCCCCCCCCCCCCCCCCAGTCGTTTCCTTTACAGGTCAAAAAAAAGAGTCTACCATTTGCCCCTTGATTTTTTTAATGGGGACCGAAATGGTACTAGGTCGGCCGACAACCCAGGCCTAAAAGAACTTTGGGTGCGTGATATTCACGCGCTCTGTGGTCATTGGAAAATTCGGCTTGGGTATTGGGCCCTTGGTCCCCGGGTTCGGGCCTTGGGTCCCCGGGCACTTAGGCAGAAATTAGGACCTGGGATTCCGGGAACCCAGGCCGAAATGGCACTGGGTCGCCGACAACCCAGGCCTAAAAGAACTTTGGGTGCGTGATATTCACGCGCTCTGTGGTCATTGGAAAATTCGGCTTGGGTATTGGGCCCTTGGTCCCCGGGTTCGGCCTTGGGTCCCCGGGCACTTAGGCAGAAATTAGGACCCTGGGATTCCGGGAACCCAGGCCGAAATGGCACTGGGTCGCCGACAACCCAGGCCTAAAAGAACTTTGGGTGCGTGATATTCACGCGCTCTGTGGTCATTGGAAAATTCAGCCTGGGTATTGGGCCCTTGGTCCCCGGGTTGGGCCTTGGGTCCCCGGGCACTTAGGCAGAAATTAGGACCCGGGATTCCGGGAACCCAGGCCGAAATGGCACTGGGTCGCCGACAACCCAGGCCTAAAAGAACTTTGGGTGCGTGATATTCACGCGCTCTGTGGTCATTGGAAAATTCAGCCTGGGTATTGGGCCCTTGGTCCCCGGGTTGGGCCTTGGGTCCCCGGGCACTTAGGCAGAAATTAGGACCCGGGATTCCGGGAACCCAGGCCGAAATGGCACTGGGTCGCGACAACCCAGGCCTAAAAGAACTTTGGGTGCGTGATATTCACGCGCTCTGTGGTCATTGGAAAATTCGGCCTGGGTATTGGGCCCTTGGTCCCCGGGTTCGGGCCTTGGGTCCCCGGGCACTTAGGCAGAAATTAGGACCTGGGATTCCCGGGAACCCAGGCCGAAATGGCACTGGGTCGCCGACAACCCAGGCCTAAAAGAACTTTGGGTGCGTGATATTCACGCGCTCTGTGGTCATTGGAAAATTCAGCCTGGGTATTGGGCCCTTGGTCCCCGGGTTGGGCCTTGGGTCCCCGGGCACTTAGGCAGAAATTAGGACCCGGGATTCCGGGAACCCAGGCCGAAATGGCACTGGGTCGCCGACAACCCAGGCCTAAAAGAACTTTGGGTGCGTGATATTCACGCGCCCTGTGGTCATTGGAAAATTCGGCTTGGGTATTGGGCCCTTGGTCCCCGGGTTCGGCCTTGGGTCCCCGGGCACTTAGGCAAAATTAGGACCTGGGTTCCCGGGCACTTAGGCTGAAATGGCCCTGGGTCACTAAGAACCCATGCCGAAAACAACTTTGGGTGCGTGATATTCACGCGCTCTGTGGTCATTGGAAAATTCAGCCTGGGTATTGGGCCCTTGGTCCCCGGGTTGGGCCTTGGGTCCCCGGGCACTTAGGCAGAAATTAGGACCTGGGATTCCGGGAACCCAGGCCGAAATGGCACTGGGTCGCCGACAACCCAGGCCTAAAAGAACTTTGGGTGCGTGATATTCACGCGCCCTGTGGTCATTGAAAAATTTAGCTTGGGTCACTAAGAACCCATGCCGGAAAACACCTTTGGTTGCGTGATATTCACGCGCTCTGTGGTCATTGGAAAATTCGGCCTGGGTATTGGGCCCTTGGTCCCCGGGTTCGGCCTTGGGTCCCCGGGCACTTAGGCAAAAATTAGGACCTGGGATTCCGGGAACCCAGGCCGAAATGGCCCTGGGTCGACTAAGAACCCATGCCGAAAAGACCTTTGGGTGCGTGATATTCACGCGCTCTGTGGTCATTGGAAAATTCGGCCTTGGGTATTGGGCCCTTGGTCCCCGGGTCGGCCTTGGGTCCCTGGGCACTTAGGCAGAAATTAGGACCCGGGATTCCGGGAACCCAGGCCGAAATGGCACTGGGTCGCCGACAACCCAGGCCTAAAAGAACTTTGGGTGCGTGATATTCACGCGCCCTATTAGTAATGCCTTTTGGATTAAAAAATGCACCCAGTATATTTCAAAGAAAAATGGATAATATATTTAGGCAATTAGATGATTTTATAATATGTTACATAGACGATATATTGATATTTAGCGATGATATAGCCCAACATATACAACATTTAAAAAGATTTTTTAATATTTGTGAAAAAGAAGGTCTAATATTATCTAAGACTAAGTTAAGCCTAGGACAACCAAGAATAGAATTTCTAGGACTAGAAATAGGAAAAGGTATAATAAAATTACAACCTCACATAATTAAAAAGATAACAGAATTTAATGATGGAAGCTTCTGACAGGAGAAGAAGAGAATTACCTTTCTTTTCACTCACTTAGATCCATCAACCTAGCACTATTCTGATGTATAATGGTTTAGCCTATCATTCTAACAACTACTGTACACAATTATTTTAGTATTTCTAATAGATCTATATCTTCTGCTAACATTTCCTTATTCTCTATTTTTTCTTCTTCTAGTGTCACATTTTCTCTGGTTACTAATTCTATATCTTTCATATTTTTTATTTCTTCATATTTTTTATTCTTTTCTCCTATTCTAGGATAATTTTCTCCATATACCATATCTATAAATAAACTACAATCATCTAAATCTGGAATTTCTTCAAAATTAACTGTCCAATCATAATCTGGATATTTACTATATAATTCTCTTATTTTTGTCTTTCTGTCATTTTATTTCATAATCTAGGTGCTACTAAACTATGTTTTAACCAATTTTCTATTGTTTTTAATAAAGTTAATCTTACTTCTATTCTATATCTAAAAGTATTTTCTATAGATATTTGTGCCAATCTTTGTTCTAACCTTTCTATTTCTTCAATTAATATATTTCTAAATGATGCTAAATTTAATCTATTATCTATATTTATTCTTAATAAAGAATTTACTATTGCTCTATGTAAATTAAAATCAGTATTTATTGACATTTTAGTTTCTTCCTATAGTGTTAATATTCTGTTCTAAGGATTCTTCATCACTATCTAATTCTGAAGTTCCTACATTTCTTTGTTCTATAAAATTATCAAATCTAATACTCTGATTTCCATCTAAGTCTGTATATATTGTGCTACTTTCTGGTATTAATACCGTTTTTCTAGTGTTGATTTCTACAAATTTTTGTAAATTCCATCCTAATCCTGCTAATCTAGTTGGATCTATTATTTCTGGTCTTATCATCCTAATTCCTCGAGTTGATAATCCATTAATAATAGTATCTGTATTTACCCTATATCTATTTCCTGATTTATTACTAGCTCTTCCTAAATAACCTATTGTGATATTTAAATTATCTCCTTCATAATCTTCATATCCTTTTGTTTGTATTCCAATTTTTAATTTTTCTAAATCATTTATAGATTTTAATATATTAGGGGAATAATAGAATAATCCTGTATTATTATTCATATCTACTTCTATGGTTCCTAATACTGCTTTAGACATATTTTTTATCCAGCTTGTATCTAATAATACTATTAATACTTTTGTTCCTACTCCTATTCTAGTTAATCCTTTTACTCCTATTACAATTAATCCTGAATGTACTAACTTTTTACCTTCTGTTTTTAATTTTCTTATGGTTTCTCTATTTACTATATCTATAGTCTTAGTTTGTCCATCTACTACACTTACTTGTTGTTCTGTAGCTACTTTAATTAATGAGGCTCTAAATTCCATTGTTCCTACATTATACAATACTCTAGGGATTTAATAATCTTAACTGATTTTGGTTATATAAATCTAAATTTCTTTCTAAATCTATTATTTCTTCTAATCTTACATTATTAGTACCATCCCTATCTTGTCTTCTTAATATTCTGTCTAATAAGGTATAAGGCCTTTCTGTACTAATACTTCTTCTACTGTTTTCTTCCCTAGTTATATTTCCACGACTATCTATACTGGTTGTAGTATTACTTCTTCTTAATGACATATTTATTCCCACTTTTTCCAAACTAACATTTTTCCAGTTGTTTTTCCTACTATTGGTTTTGTTCCTAAAGGATAAATTTGCTAATTGATCATTTATTCCTTCTACTGTTTTTATAAATAATGGATCTTGAGTTTTGTTGGGTAGTGTATCTAAGCTATGTTCTAAGGCTACTAATTTTTTATTTATATTTAACAATAATGATATTATCGTATTATTCTGCCTGATTATAGTTTTATAAGGAACTCCTGCTACAGATCCTAAACTATTCATATCTCCACTAAATCCTATAGAGGGACTAACTATTTCATTTTCAGTATCTTCTAAACACCTTAAATAAAATGGGTCTTTTTCTAAAGTCATTCTGTCAAAATAGATAATTTATTATTAATCTGGTCTATTTTTAATTCTAATTTATCTATTTTTTCTATTATTTTATTGTCTAATGATTTACTATTACTACTTTGCTTTCTTTCTATAATATTCTGTATAACTTTAATATTTTCTATTAAGCTGTCAATTTTCATTCTCTGCTTTTGTAATATATTTAAATATGACTTAAATATTATGCTTTGTGTTTGACTAACTGCTATTTGATTATGCAATAAATGATAACATACATCAGAAATAGTGTTCAGTTGAGGATTTTCAGAGTGAAATTTATGCTTATAATTATCATTTAAAAAACAAATTATATTAATATTATCTACAGTCCTCTTCCTGTAGTATGCTCCTGTTTCTAAGTTCAAATAATCAAGCCTATGAAGTACCTCTTCGTCTTTACTGGTCATGTTTATAAGTCTATTCTCTCCGCAAGTTTTCACCTACACCTAGGACTTATCAGCACCTTTGCTTCTGCCTAGTACTTCAGTTTACCTCTATAAGAGAGTTTTTAACTTATAACAAGTTTTCAAGACAATTTGCTTAATCATAAAGGCCAAATTTATTTTAACTTAGTGCATTGTTTGCTCTGATACCAATTTAAGGGGATGAGGTAGAATAAGAAGTCAGAGTAGCACAGCCATATTCAAACAGACCACAGATGTCCGGTCACAGAACAATATACCACGGTCCAAAGAGGTTAAACTTTCCTCAGAAAGAGGATGAGAACCCTCAATTTACGTTGTGGCTTTCTGTTACTGGGATCTATGTTCTAATTTCAAACATGGAAGCTTCTGACAGGAGAAGAAGAGAATTATCTTTTATTTTTTATCTTTTCTTTCTTCTTTTTTAATATCATCTCCATATTCTACAATTTCTCCAAATCTAGTTATATCTAGGGGACAACATATTAATTCACAATTTTTACATTTTCTACAATTTTTTACTATAATCATATTACAGAAAAAACATTTTTCTCTATAAGTATGTACCCAGTTATGACTACAATTTTTACAATTTACTGGTAACTCTTTTTCTATCATCCAGCTCATAATTTTAATAATTTTAATTGTTCTTCAAAACTTTCATTGTTTTTTATTTCCTCTTCATTATCACATATACTAAGGACATCACTATCATTACTATTTTCACTTCCATTTATACTTATAATATCAAATTCTTCTTCTAATTCAAGTTCTTTATATACTGCCATTCTTTCGGAAAACTAACAGGACCATTTTATAACAAGTTAAAAATAGGAGGAGAAATTAAATTTAATAATGAGGATAAAAAACTATTAACACAGATAAAAAATATTATAAAAAATTTACCTAATTTAGAATTACCCCCAAAAAATAGTTATATAATAATAGAAACAGATGGTAGTTTAGAAGGATGGGGAGGAATCTTAAAGTGGAAACCTAATAAAGAAGACCCTCGTAACCTAGAAAAATTAAGTAGATACACTAGTGGGAAGTATAAGACAAAAGTAACTAGTATTGATGCTGAAATATTAGCATGTATAAATACCTTAGAAAAATTTAATAGACTCTCCCTTTCATCAAAAATATTCAACTTTCATCAAAAATATGAAAGTTTCATCAAAAATATGCAAAACATATAGAAGAATTATTAAAAGGAAAATTAATAAGACATTCTAATAGTAGGCATAGAACAGCAGCTTTTATAGTACAGAAACATAGTGAATTAGTAAGAGGAAAGAGTAGAATGGTTTTTAATTATAAAAGGCTAAATGATAATACTTATAAAGATCAGTATACATTACCAGGTATAGATTATTTATTATTAAAAATAAATAACTTCCTGAGTGACTACTTTAATTAATGAGGCTCTAAATTCCATTGTTCCTACATTATACAATACTCTAGGATTTAATAACCTTAACTGATTTTGGTTATATAAATCTAAATTTCTTTCTAAATCTATTATTTCTTCTAATCTTACATTATTAGTACCATCCCTATCTTGTCTTCTTAATATTCTGTCTAATAAGGTATAAGGCCTTTTTGTACTAATACTTCTTCTACTGTTTTCTTCCCTAATTATATTTCCACGACTATCTATACTGGTTGTAGTATTACTTCTTCTTAATGACATATTTAGTCCCACTTTTGAGTTTTGTTGGGTAGTGTATCTAAGCTATGTTCTAAGGCTACTAATTTTTTATTTATATTTAACAATAATGATATTATCGTATTATTCTGCCTGATTATAGTTTTATAAGGAACTCCTGCTACAGATCCTAAACTATTCATATCCCCACTAAATCCTATAGAGGGACTAACTATTTCATTTTCAGTATCTTCTAAACACCTTAAAAAAATAGCTATATAATAATAGAAACAGATGGTAGTTTAGAAGGTTGGGGAGGAATCTTAAAGTGGAAACCCAATAAAGAAGACCCTCGTAACTTAGAAAAATTAAGTAGATATACTAGTGGGAAGTATAAGACAAAAGTAACTAGTATTGATGCTGAAATATTAGCATGTATAAATACCTTAGAAAAATTTAAAATTTTTATCTTTGATAAATTAGAATATACTTTAAGAACAGATTGTAATGCTATAGTAAAATTTTATAATAAAATAAATTCTAGTAAGTTAAGTACTAATAGATGGATAAAATTTATTGACTATTTAAAAATTACTGGAGTAGAATGTAAAATAGAACATGTAAAAGCAAATGAGAATTTCTTAGCAGATAAATTATCTAGAATAATTAGTAATGATATTATAGAATGATAAATTGAATTGTTTAGCAGATAATTTATTTAGAAAGATTAGAAATGATAATATAATTAGCAATTAGTTAAATTCTTTATGTTAATTATTCTTTTGTGGCTTTGTACAAAATTCAAATTTGTTGTGGATACCGACGTAAGTCTGGAGTCCACTAAGCCCACAAACCTAATTATTTTGTATTAACATATTATTTTATTTCTTGCAGCAATGGCAGGCCCATCTCAAACTCCTTCATCATTCTTTTTTGGCCCATTTGCCCTAGCCACATTTCCCTTCTGGAACTAATTTATCCTTCAGGGCAAAAGCCCAACTTAAGCCTGAACAAAAGTGTCTCGTAGATAACCTATGGAATGCCAGCCCAAGATCTAAACCAGAAATTCTTCATGCCCTTTGTTGCTATATGGACCTCAAGAACCAAGAGGAAAAGTTTAAAGTCTATGTTATTGCCTGTCCAAAACATGAATCTCTCTCCACAAACCTCTACCTGTCTTTGCAACATGAAGTAAACATGTTAAAAAATGAAGTAAGCTCAAAGAATGAAAAAATAAAAGAATTAACAGAAAAAATTCAGAAAATGGAAATTGAGCTTATGGAAAAGAAACAAAAAGAAAAAGAGATTATTGTTTACTTTGAAAAAGAAGAGAGGGAAAAAAGGCAAAAAATGATGACTTTACCCTATCTAGGGCCTTACCTTGAGAAAAAGATTCTTTTTTATATTTTCTCTGAAAAGATAGCTGAAATGATCTATTACCAAGAGAAATTAAAGAATCTTGTCCATAGTGATCTGGATGAAAATTTTGTTGGAATAAACGTGTTGAGTTACCAGACACAAAAGCATGAAGATTCCAAGGCTTGTGACTGTGACAGCGGATTTGTCTATTACAGGATGACAGTATATTTCAGACTGTGGGAACCACTTGAAGAAATATACGGTTTCAAGAGAATGATGGATATGGGTTTTGTATACAGAATCATTGTAACCAAACCAGAACAAGTAAGGAAGTATGTGGAACCCTATTCATGGAGACTTGCACATGTGCTCTACATCCTTTTTGAGAAAGATAAATGCCCTTCTGGGTATATTAATATGAAGGTTAGAGCCATTCCCGCCTCCTACAACAACGGTTATCCTGAAGAAGCAAGAACAGAAATACTCATTGAGTGTTGCCCATTCACTAAACCTTCCTTGGTATTTTTCCCTCCTGATTTTATCCCAAATTGTTCTGTGTCAACAGACGAATGCATCAGCAGGGCAAGAACATTTTTACAGGCAATACAGCTTCAAAATACCTGGGCTTACAGATCTTCCCTTGTATTTGAAGAAAGAAATCTTAAAGTTTTCTGTTCACAGACCAAATGCTATGTCCCGTTTCTTAAGCCATATCATGGAAGACCCCATCAAGATGCTCCATTACCAACAATTTCATGCAGGAGCCAATTATCATGTCATTGGTGATGAAGGCAATTCCCAAGAAAGTCATTATCCTATGCTACATGATGAGGATGATGATTTGATTGATTTAGCAGATGATTAAAGGAGATTCAGAACTTTAAGCTCTGCCCAGACAACTCTGCCCCGACAATGCTGCCCAGACAAAAACAACTGTTTTCTTTAATAATTATGCTTGTACTTTTATTCTTGTTAACTAGAGTTTCTAAAAAAGTAATCAGGGTTATCTAACCTGAGGTTACTTTAGATGTGTATATAAGAAGTTCAATATGAATAAGAAAGCAGAAGTTCATTTTCCCAAAAATCCTCTCATTTCTAGCAATCTCTCTCTACCATTTTTCAGCATATTCAACTTCCAGAGTTCAAAGGTAAATAAATTCTTAAACTCTCAACATATTCTAACAAGATCGAGAGTCTCTCTCTTGTTAGTCTTATTCCGAAACTCCAACGCCGTTGAAACTCCGGTTGTTGGCTTCTTTAAACAACTTTGGTAAATTTAGAATTATCTTAAATTGATTGTGAACAGTAGTTGTTAGAATGATAGGCTAAACATTTATACATCAGAATAGTGCTAGGTTGATGGATCTAAGTGAGTGAAAAGAAGAGTAATTCTCTTCTTCTCCTGTCAGAAGCTTCCATGTTTAAATTTGAACATAGATCCCAGTAACAGAAAGCCACAACGTAAATTGAGGGTTCTCATCCTCTTTCTGAGGAAAGTTTAACCTCTTTGGACCGTGGTATATTGTTCTGTGACCGGACATCTGTGGTCTGTTTGAATATGGCTGTGCTACCTGACTTCTTATTATACCTCACTGGTTAAAACATAGTTTAGTGGCACCTAGATTATGAAATAAAATGACAGAAAGACAAAAAATAAGAGAATTATATAGTAAATATCCAGATTATGATTGGACAGTTAATTTTGAAGAAATTCCAGATTTAGATGATTGTAGTTTATTTATAGATATGGTATATGGTGAAAATTATCCTAGAATAGGAGAAAAGAATAAAAAATATGAAGAAATAAAAAATATGAAAGATATAGAATTAGTAACCAGAGAAAATGTGACACTAGAAGAAGAAAAAATAGAGAATAAGGAAATGTTAGCAGAAGATATAGATCTATTAGAAATACTAAAATAATTGTGTACAGTAGTTGTTAGAATGATAGGCTAAACCATTATACATCAGAATAGTGCTAGGTTGATGGATCTAAGTGAGTGAAAAGAAAAGGTAATTCTCTTCTTCTCCTGTCAGAAGCTTCCATCATTAAATTCTGTTATCTTTTTAATTATGTGAGGTTGTAATTTTATTATACCTTTTCCTATTTCTAGTCCTAGAAATTCTATTCTTGGTTGTCCTAGGCTTAACTTAGTCTTAGATAATATTAGACCTTCTTTTTCACAAATATTAAAAAATCTTTTTAAATGTTGTATATGTTGGGCTATATCATCGCTAAATATCTAATATATCGTCTATGTAACATATTATAAAATCATCTAATTGCCTAAATATATTATCCATTTTTCTTTGAAATATACTGGGTGCATTTTTTAATCCAAAAGGCATTACTAACCATTCATATTGTCCTAAAGGTGAAGTAAAGGCTGTCCATTCTATACTATCTGGATGCATTGCTATCTGATGAAATCCTGATTTTAAATCAAATTTACTATATAATCTCTTTATCTTTTATTTTTAATAATAAATAATCTATACCTGGTAATGTATACTGATCTTTATAAGTATTATCATTTAGCCTTTTATAATTAAAAACCATTCTACTCTTTCCTCTTACTAATTCACTATGTTTCTGTACTATAAAAGCTGTTGTTCTATGCCTACTATTAGAATGTCTTATTAATTTTCCTTTTAATAATTCTTCTATATGTTTTGCATATTCTGTTTTAGTTCTAGGGTCTGGTATTATAGGTTTATCTTGTATAGTTAAGTCTGGATTTATAATTTCTAATTTACATGTGATTTTATTTTTATTCCATAATGCTAGGGGATTTTCTCCTATTACTGATAATTCTTCTAATCTCCTCATTAAGGGTTCTAAGTGAGTCCTATAATTTGATTCTAATTTTCCATAATTATATAGTATTACATCTGTTTCTAATAAATCTTCTATTTCCATTTTATTATTTTCTTCTTGTTCTTCAAAGATTTTCATATCTACTGGTCTGCTAATGGGTGAAGTGTCTATAATTTCTGTCTTTTTAAAGAATGTTACTTTTCTATTTTCTACAGTTATTCCTCCTTGCATACTAAGAATAAAATTCATTCCTATTATTAACTGAGTTCTGTCACGTATTTGTAAGGGTAATGCATAACAAAATGGTAATAAATATTTTTGAGTTTTAAAAATTAAATAACTTCCTGTTTTTATCCTTAAATTACTTTCTGTTACACTATTGACTCCTGCTATTCTTATTGGATAAGGTAATTTTTCAAAGCATTCTCTGGTAAAGCTTTATTATCTATAGCACACTTACTTGCTCCCTTGGTCCCCGGGATGGGCCTTGCGTCCCTGGGCACTTAGGCAGAAATTAGGACCCGGGATTCCGGGAACCCAGGCCGAAATGGCACTGGGTCGCCGACAACCCAGGCCTAAAAGAACTTTGGGTGCGTGATATTCACGCGCTCTGTGGTCATTGGAAAATTCGGCCTGGGTATTGGGCCCTTGGTCCCCGGGTTCGGCCTTGGGTCCCCGGGCACTTAGGCCAAAATTAGGACCTGGGTTCCCGGGAACCCAGGCCGAAATGGCACTGGGTCACGAGAACCCAGGCCGAAAAGAACTTTGGGTGCGTGATATTCACGCGCTCTGTGGTCATTGGAAAATTCGGCCTGGGTATTGGGCCCTTGGTCCCCGGGTTGGGCCTTGGGTCCCCGGGCACTTAGGCAGAAATTAGGACCCGGGATTCCGGGAACCCAGGCCGAAATGGCACTGGGTCGCCGACAACCCAGGCCTAAAAGAACTTTGGGTGCGTGATATTCACGCGCTCTGTGGTCATTGGAAATTCGGCCTGGGTATTGGGCCCTTGGTCCCCGGGTTCGGCCTTGGGTCCCCGGGCACTTAGGCAAAATTAGGACCTGGGTTCCGGGAACCTAGGCTGAAATGGCCCTGGGTCACTAAGAACCCATGCCGAAAAGAACTTTGGGTGCGTGATATTCACGCGCTCTGTGGTCATTGGAAAATTCAGCCTGGGTATTGGGCCCTTGGTCCCCGGGTTGGGCCTTGGGTCCCCGGGCACTTAGGCAGAAATTAGGACCCGGGATTCCGGGAACCCAGGCCGAAATGGCACTGGGTCGCCGACAACCCAGGCCTAAAAGAACTTTGGGTGCGTGATATTCACGCGCTCTGTGGTCATTGGAAAATTCGGCTTGGGTATTGGGCCCTTGGTCCCCGGGTTCGGCCTTGGGTCCCCGGGCACTTAGGCAGAAATTAGGACCTGGGGATTCCGGGAACCCTAGGCTGAAATGGCCCTGGGTCACGAAGAACCCAGGCCGAAAAGAACTTTGGGTGCGTGATATTCACGCGCTCTGTGGTCATTGGAAAATTCAGCCTGGGTATTGGGCCCTTGGTCCCCGGGTTGGGCCTTGGGTCCCCGGGCACTTAGGCAGAAATTAGGACCCGGGATTCCGGGAACCCAGGCCGAAATGGCACTGGGTCGCCGACAACCCAGGCCTAAAAGAACTTTGGGTGCGTGATATTCACGCGCCCTGTGGTCATTGGAAAATTCGGCTTGGGTATTGGGCCCTTGGTCCCCGGGTTCGGCCTTGGGTCCCCGGGCACTTAGGCCAAAATTAGGACCTGGGTTCCCGGGCACCTAGGCTGAAATGGCCCTGGGTCACTAAGAACCCATGCCGAAAAGACCTTTGGGTGCGTGATATTCACGCGCTCTGTGGTCATTGGAAAATTCAGCTTGGGTATTGGGCCCTTGGTCCCCGGGTTCGGGCCTTGGGTCCCCGGGCACTTAGGCAGAAATTAGGACCTGGGATTCCGGGAACCCAGGCCGAAATGGCACTGGGTCGCCGACAACCCAGGCCTAAAAGAACTTTGGGTGCGTGATATTCACGCGCTCTGTGGTCATTGGAAAATTCGGCTTGGGTATTGGGCCCTTGGTCCCCCGGGTTCGGGCCTTGGGTCCCCGGGCACTTAGGCAGAAATTAGGACCCGGGTTCCCGGGACCCAGGCGAAATGGCCTGGGTCGCGACAACCCATGCCGAAAACACCTTTGGGTGCGTGATATTCACGCGCTCTGTGGTCATTGGAAAATTCGGCCTGGGTATTGGGCCCTTGGTCCCCGGGTTCGGCCTTGGGTCCCCGGGCACTTAGGCCAAAATTAGGACCTGGGATTCCGGGAACCCAGGCCGAAATGGCCTGGGTCGCCTAAGAACCCAGGCCGAAAAGAACTTTGGGTGCGTGATATTCACGCGCTCTGTGGTCATTGGAAAATTCAGCCTGGGTATTGGGCCCTTGGTCCCTGGGTTCGGGCCTTGGGTCCCCGGGCACTTAGGCAGAAATTAGGACCCTGGGATTCCGGGAACCCAGGCCGAAATGGCACTGGGTCGCCGACAACCCAGGCCTAAAAGAACTTTGGGTGCGTGATATTCACGCGCTCTGTGGTCATTGGAAAATTCAGCCTGGGTATTGGGCCCTTGGTCCCCGGGTTGGGCCTTGGGTCCCCGGGCACTTAGGCAGAAATTAGGACCCTGGGATTCCGGGAACCCAGGCCGAAATGGCACTGGGTCGCCGACAACCCAGGCCTAAAAGAACTTTGGGTGCGTGATATTCACGCGCTCTGTGGTCATTGGAAAATTCGGCTTGGGTATTGGGCCCTTGGTCCCCGGGTTCGGCCTTGGGTCCCCGGGCACTTAGGCAAAATTAGGACCTGGGTTCCGGGAACTAGGCGAAATGGCCCTGGGTCACTAAGAACCCATGCCGAAAAACCTTTGGGTGCGTGATATTCACGCGCTCTGTGGTCATTGGAAAATTCAGCCTGGGTATTGGGCCCTTGGTCCCCGGGTTGGGCCTTGGGTCCCCGGGCACTTAGGTAGAAATTAGGACCCGGGATTCCGGGAACCCAGGCCGAAATGGCACTGGGTCGCCGACAACCCAGGCCTAAAAGAACTTTGGGTGCGTGATATTCACGCGCTCTGTGGTCATTGGAAAATTCGGCTTGGGTATTGGGCCCTTGGTCCCCGGGTTGGGCCTTGGGTCCCCGGGCACTTAGGCAGAAATTAGGACCCGGGATCTGGGCCCGGGTCACTAAGAACCCATGCCGAAAAGACCTTTGGGTGCGTGATATTCACGCGCTCTGTGGTCATTGGAAAATTCAGCCTGGGTATTGGGCCCTTGGTCCCCGGGTTCGGCCTTGGGTCCCCGGGCACTTAGGCAGAAATTAGGACCTGGGATTCCGGGAACCCAGGCCGAAATGGCACTGGGTCGCCGACAACCCAGGCCTAAAAGAACTTTGGGTGCGTGATATTCACGCGCTCTGTGGTCATTGGAAAATTCAGCCTGGGTATTGGGCCCTTGGTCCCCGGGTTGGGCCTTGGGTCCCCGGGCACTTAGGCAGAAATTAGGACCCGGGATTCCGGGAACCCAGGCCGAAATGGCACTGGGTCGCCGACAACCCAGGCCTAAAAGAACTTTGGGTGCGTGATATTCACGCGCTCTGTGGTCATTGGAAAATTCGGCTTGGGTATTGGGCCCTTGGTCCCCGGGTTCGGCCTTGGGTCCCCGGGCACTTAGGCAAAATTAGGACCTGGGTTCCGGGCACCTAGGCTGAAATGGCCCTGGGTCACTAAGAACCCATGCCGAAAAAACTTTGGGTGCGTGATATTCACGCGCTCTGTGGTCATTGGAAAATTCAGCCTGGGTATTGGGCCCTTGGTCCCCGGGTTGGGCCTTGGGTCCCCGGGCACTTAGGCAGAAATTAGGACCCGGGATTCCGGGAACCCAGGCCGAAATGGCACTGGGTCGCCGACAACCCAGGCCTAAAAGAACTTTGGGTGCGTGATATTCACGCGCTCTGTGGTCATTGGAAAATTCGGCTTGGGTATTGGGCCCTTGGTCCCCGGGTTCGGCCTTGGGTCCCCGGGCACTTAGGCAGAAATTAGGACCCTGGATTCCCGGGAACCCTAGGCTGAAATGGCACTGGGTCGCCGAGAACCCAGGCCTAAAAGAACTTTGGGTGCGTGATATTCACGCGCTCTGTGGTCATTGGAAAATTCAGCTTGGGTATTGGGCCCTTGGTCCCCGGGTTGGGCCTTGGGTCCCCGGGCACTTAGGCAGAAATTAGGACCCGGGATTCCGGGAACCCAGGCCGAAATGGCACTGGGTCGCCGACAACCCAGGCCTAAAAGAACTTTGGGTGCGTGATATTCACGCGCTCTGTGGTCATTGGAAAATTCGGCTTGGGTATTGGGCCCTTGGTCCCCGGGTTCGGCCTTGGGTCCCCGGGCACTTAGGCAGAAATTAGGACCTGGGATTCCGGGAACCTAGGCCGAAATGGCACTGGGTCGCCGACAACCCAGGCCTAAAAGAACTTTGGGTGCGTGATATTCACGCGCTCTGTGGTCATTGGAAAATTCAGCCTGGGTATTGGGCCTTGGTCCCCGGGTTGGGCCTTGGGTCCCCGGGCACTTAGGTAGAAATTAGGACCCGGGATTCCGGGAACCCAGGCCGAAATGGCACTGGGTCGCCGACAACCCAGGCCTAAAAGAACTTTGGGTGCGTGATATTCACGCGCTCTGTGGGTCATTGGAAAATTCAGCTTGGGTATTGGGCCCTTGGTCCCCGGGTTCGGCCTTGGGTCCCCGGGCACTTAGGCCAAAATTAGGACCTGGGTTCCCGGGCACTTAGGCTGAAATGGCCCTGGGTCACTAAGAACCCATGCCGAAAAGACCTTTGGGTGCGTGATATTCACGCGCTCTGTGGTCATTGGAAAATTCAGCCTGGGTATTGGGCCCTTGGTCCCCGGGTTGCCTTGGGTCCCCGGGCACTTAGGCAGAAATTAGGACCCGGGATTCCGGGAACCCAGGCCGAAATGGCACTGGGTCGCCGACAACCCAGGCCTAAAAGAACTTTGGGTGCGTGATATTCACGCGCTCTGTGGTCATTGGAAAATTCGGCTTGGGTATTGGGCCCTTGGTCCCCGGGTTCGGCCTTGGGTCCCGGGCACTTAGGCAAAATTAGGACCTGGGTTCCCGGGCACTTAGGCTGAAATGGCCCTGGGTCACTAAGAACCCATGCCGAAAACACCTTTGGGTGCGTGATATTCACGCGCTCTGTGGTCATTGGAAAATTCAGCCTGGGTATTGGGCCCTTGGTCCCCGGGTTGGGCCTTGGGTCCCCGGGCACTTAGGCAGAAATTAGGACCCGGGATTCCGGGAACCCAGGCCGAAATGGCACTGGGTCGCCGACAACCCAGGCCTAAAAGAACTTTGGGTGCGTGATATTCACGCGCTCTGTGGTCATTGGAAAATTCGGCTTGGGTATTGGGCCCTTGGTCCCCGGGTTCGGCCTTGGGTCCCCGGGCACTTAGGCCAAAATTAGGACCTGGGTTCCCGGGCACTTAGGCTGAAATGGCCCTGGGTCACTAAGAACCCATGCCGAAAACACCTTTGGGTGCGTGATATTCACGCGCTCTGTGGTCATTGGAAAATTCAGCCTGGGTATTGGGCCCTTGGTCCCTGGGTTGGGCCTTGGGTCCCCGGGCACTTAGGCAGAAATTAGGACCCGGGATTCCGGGAACCCAGGCCGAAATGGCACTGGGTCGCCGACAACCCAGGCCTAAAAGAACTTTGGGTGCGTGATATTCACGCGCTCTGTGGTCATTGGAAAATTCGGCTTGGGTATTGGGCCCTTGGTCCCCGGGTTCGGCCTTGGGTCCCTGGGCACTTAGGCCAAAATTAGGACCTGGGTTCCCGGCACTTAGGCTGAAATGGCCCTGGGTCACTAAGAACCCATGCCGAAAACACCTTTGGGTGCGTGATATTCACGCGCTCTGTGGTCATTGGAAAATTCGGCCTGGGTATTGGGCCCTTGGTCCTCGGGTTGGGCCTTGGGTCCCCGGGCACTTAGGCAGAAATTAGGACCTGGGATTCCGGGAACCCAGGCCGAAATGGCACTGGGTCGCCGACAACCCAGGCCTAAAAGAACTTTGGGTGCGTGATATTCACGCGCTCTGTGGTCATTGGAAAAGTTTCGGCCTGGGTATTGGGCCCTTGGTCCCCGGGTTGGGCCTTGGGTCCCCGGGCACTTAGGCAAAAATTAGGACCCGGGATTCCGGGAACCCAGGCCGAAATGGCACTGGGTCGCCGACAACCCATGCCTAAAAGAACTTTGGGTGCGTGATATTCACGCGCTCTGTGGTCATTGGAAAATTCGGCTTGGGTATTGGGCCCTTGGTCCCCCGGGTTCGGCCTTGGGTCCCCGGGCACTTAGGCCAAAATTAGGACCTGGGTTCCCGGCACCTAGGCTGAAATGGCTCTGGGTCACTAAGAACCCATGCCGAAAAGACCTTGGGTGCGTGATATTCACGCGCTCTGTGGTCATTGGAAAATTCAGCCTGGGTATTGGGCCCTTGGTCCCTGGGTTGGGCCTTGGGTCCCCGGGCACTTAGGCAAAATTAGGACCTGGGATTCCGGGAACCCAGGCCGAAATGGCACTGGGTCGCCGACAACCCAGGCCTAAAAGAACTTTGGGTGCGTGATATTCACGCGCTCTGTGGTCATTGGAAAATTCAGCCTGGGTATTGGGCCCTTGGTCCCCGGGTTGGGCCTTGGGTCCCGGGCACTTAGGCAGAAATTAGGACCCGGGATTCCGGGAACCCAGGCCGAAATGGCACTGGGTCGACGAGAACCCAGGCCGAAAAGACACTTTGGGTGCGTGATATTCACGCGCTCTGTGGTCATTGGAAAATTCAGCCTGGGTATTGGGCCCTTGGTCCCCGGGTTCGGGCCTTGGGTCCCCGGGCACTTAGGCAGAAATTAGGACCTGGATTCCGGGAACCCAGGCCGAAATGGCACTGGGTCGCCGACAACCCAGGCCTAAAAGAACTTTGGGTGCGTGATATTCACGCGCTCTGTGGTCATTGGAAAATTCGGCTTGGGTATTGGGCCCTTGGTCCCCGGGTTCGGCCTTGGGTCCCCGGGCACTTAGGCCAGAAATTAGGACCTGGGTTCCCGGGCACCCTAGGCTGAAATGGCCCTGGGTCACTAAGAACCCAGGCCTAAAAGAACTTTGGGTGCGTGATATTCACGCGCTCTGTGGTCATTGGAAAATTCGGCCTGGGTATTGGGCCCTTGGTCCCCGGGTTCGGCCTTGGGTCCCCGGGCACTTAGGCAGAAATTAGGACCTGGGTTCCCGGGCACCCAGGCTGAAATGGCCCTGGGTCACCGAAACCCAGGCCTAAAAGAACTTTGGGTGCGTGATATTCACGCGCTCTGTGGTCATTGGAAAATTCGCCTGGGTATTGGGCCCTTGGTCCCCGGGTTGGGCCTTGGGTCCCCGGGCACTTAGGCAGAAATTAGGACCTGGGATTCCGGGAACCCAGGCCGAAATGGCACTGGGTCGCCGACAACCCAGGCCTAAAAGAACTTTGGGTGCGTGATATTCACGCGCTCTGTGGTCATTGGAAAATTCGGCTTGGGTATTGGGCCCTTGGTCCCCGGGTTCGGCCTTGGGTCCCCGGGCACTTAGGCAAAATTAGGACCTGGGTTCCCGGGCACCTAGGCTGAAATGGCCCTGGGTCACCGAGAACCCATGCCGAAAAGACCTTTGGGTGCGTGATATTCACGCGCTCTGTGGTCATTGGAAAATTCGGCCTGGGTATTGGGCCCTTGGTCCCCGGGTTCGGCCTTGGGTCCCCGGGCACTTAGGCAGAAATTAGGACCTGGGATCCCGGGCACCCAGGCCGAAATGGCCCTGGGTCGCCGACAACCCAGGCCGAAAAGAACTTTGGGTGCGTGATATTCACGCGCTCTGTGGTCATTGGAAAATTCGGCCTGGGTATTGGGCCCTTGGTCCCCGGGTTCGGCCTTGGGTCCCCGGGCACTTAGGCAGAAATTAGGACCTGGGATCCCGGGCACCCAGGCCGAAATGGCCCTGGGTCACCGACAACCCAGGCCGAAAAGAACTTTGGGTGCGTGATATTCACGCGCTCTGTGGTCATTGGAAAATTCAGCCTAGGGTATTGGGCCCTTGGTCCCCGGGTTCGGCCTTGGGTCCCAGGCACTTAGGCAAAATTAGGACCTGGGTCCCGGGCACCTAGGCGAAATGGCCCTGGGTCCCGAGAACCCATGCCGAAAAGACCTTTGGGTGCGTGATATTCACGCGCTCTGTGGTCATTGGAAAATTCGGCCTGGGTATTGGGCCCTTGGTCCCCGGGTTCGGCCTTGGGTCCCCGGGCACTTAGGCCAAAATTAGGACCTGGGTTCCCGGGCACCAGGCTGAAATGGCCCTGGGTCACCGAGAACCCATGCCGAAAAGACCTTTGGGTGCGTGATATTCACGCGCTCTGTGGTCATTGGAAAATTCAGCCTGGGTATTGGGCCCTTGGTCCCCGGGTTCGGCCTTGGGTCCCCGGGCACTTAGGCAGAAATTAGGACCTGGGATCCCGGGCACCCAGGCCGAAATGGCCCTGGGTCGCCGACAACCCAGGCCGAAAAGAACTTTGGGATGCGTGATATTCACGCGCTCTGGGGTCATTATAAAATGTAGCCTGGGTATTGGGCCCTTGGTCCCCGGGTTCGGCCTTGGGTCCCCAAGGCACTTAGGCCAAAATTAGGACCTGGGTTCCCGGGCACCTAGGCTGAAATGGCCCTGGGTCACTGAGAACCCATGCCGAAAAGACCTTTGGGTGCGTGATATTCACGCGCTCTGTGGTCATTGGAAAATTCGGCCTGGGTATTGGGCCCTTGGTCCCCGGGTTCGGCCTTGGGTCCCCGGGCACTTAGGCAGAAATTAGGACCTGGGATCCCGGAACCCTAGGCCGAAATGGCCCTGGGTCGCCGACAACCCAGGCCTAAAAGAACTTTGGGTGCGTGATATTCACGCGCTCTGTGGTCATTGGAAAATTCGGCTGGGTATTGGGCCCTTGGTCCCCGGGTTCGGCCTTGGGTCCCCGGGCACTTAGGCCAAAATTAGGACCTGGGTTCCCGGGCACCTAGGCTGAAATGGCCCTGGGTCACTGAGAACCCATGCCGAAAAAGACCTTTGGGTGCGTGATATTCACGCGCTCTGTGGTCATTGGAAAATTCGGCCTGGGTATTGGGCCCTTGGTCCCCGGGTTCGGCCTTGGGTCCCCGGGCACTTAGGCAGAAATTAGGACCTGGGATCCCGGGCACCCAGGCCGAAATGGCCCTGGGTCGCCGACAACCCAGGCCGAAAAGAACTTTGGGATGCGTGATATTCACGCGCTCTGTGGTCATTGGAAAATTCGGCCTGGGTATTGGGCCCTTGGTCCCCGGGTTCGGCCTTGGGTCCCCGGGCACTTAGGCAGAAATTAGGACCTGGGATCCCGGGCACCTAGGCCGAAATGGCCCTGGGTCGCCGACAACCCAGGCCGAAAAGACCTTTGGGTGCGTGATATTCACGCGCTCTGTGGTCATTGGAAAATTCGCCTGGGTATTGGGCCCTTGGTCCCCGGTTCGGCCTTGGGTCCCCGGGCACTTAGGCAGAAATTAGGACCTGGATCCCGGGCACCCAGGCCGAAATGGCCCTGGGTCGCCGACAACCCAGGCCGAAAAGAACTTTGGATGCGTGATATTCACGCGCTCTGGGGTCATTATAAAATGTAGCCTGGGTATTGGGCCCTTGGTCGCCCGGGCCTTAGGCCTAGGCTGAAATGGCCTGGGTCACCGAGAACCCATGCCGAAAAGACCTTTGGGTGCGTGATATTCACGCGCTCTGTGGTCATTGGAAAATTCGCCTGGGTATTGGGCCCTTGGTCCCCGGGTTCGGCCTGGGTCCCCGGGCACTTAGGCAAAATTAGGACCTGGGTTCCCGGGCACCCTAGGCCGAAATGGCCCTGGGTCACCGAGAACCCATGCCGAAAAGACCTTTGGGTGCGTGATATTCACGCGCTCTGTGGTCATTGGAAAATTCGGCCTGGGTATTGGGCCCTTGGTCCCCGGGTTCGGCCTTGGGTCCCCGGGCACTTAGGCAGAAATTAGGACCTGGGATCCCGGGCACCCAGGCCGAAATGGCCCTGGGTCGCCGACAACCCAGGCCGAAAAGACTTTGGGTGCGTGATATTCACGCGCTCTGTGGTCATTGGAAAATTCGGCCTGGGTATTGGGCCCTTGGTCCCCGGGTTCGGCCTTGGGTCCCCGGGCACTTAGGCAGAAATTAGGACCTGGGATCCCGGGCACCCAGGCCGGAAATGGCCCTGGGTCGCCGACAACCCAGGCCGAAAAGAACTTTGGGATGCGTGATATTCACGCGCTCTGGGGTCATTATAAAATGTAGCCTGGGTATTGGGCCCTTGGTCCCCGGGTTCGGCCTTGGGTCCCCAAGGCACTTAGGCCAAAATTAGGACCTGGGTTCCCGGGCACCTAGGCTGAAATGGCCCTGGGTCACCGAGAACCCATGCCGAAAAGACCTTTGGGTGCGTGATATTCACGCGCTCTGTGGTCATTGGAAAATTCGGCCTGGGTATTGGGCCCTTGGTCCCCGGGTTCGGCCTTGGGTCCCCGGGCACTTAGGCAGAAATTAGGACCTGGGATCCCGGGCACCCAGGCCGGAATGGCCCTGGGTCGCCGACAAACCCAGGCCGAAAAGAACTTTGGGATGCGTGATATTCACGCGCTCTGGGGTCATTATAAAATGTAGCCTGGGTATTGGGCCCTTGGTCCCCGGGTTCGGCCTTGGGTCCCAAGGCACTTAGGCAAAAATTAGGACCTGGGTTCCCGGGCACCTAGGCTGAAATGGCCCTGGGTCACCGAGAACCCATGCCGAAAAGACCTTTGGGTGCGTGATATTCACGCGCTCTGTGGTCATTGGAAAATTCGGCCTGGGTATTGGGCCCTTGGTCCCCGGGTTCGGCCTTGGGTCCCCGGGCACTTAGGCAAAATTAGGACCTGGATCCCGGGCACCCAGGCCGGAATGGCCCTGGGTCGCCGACAACCCAGGCCGAAAAGAACTTTGGGTTGCGTGATATTCACGCGCTCTGTGGTCATTGGAAAATTTGGCCTGGGTATTGGGCCCTTGGTCCCCGGGTTCGGCCTTGGGTCCCCGGGCACTTAGGCAGAAATTAGGACCTGGGATCCCGGGCACCCAGGCCGAAATGGCCCTGGGTCGCCGACAACCCAGGCCGAAAAGAACTTTGGATGCGTGATATTCACGCGCTCTGGGGTCATTATAAAATGTAGCCTGGGTATTGGGCCCTTGGTCCCCGGGTTCGGCCTTGGGTCCCCAAGGCACTTAGGCCAAAATTAGGACCTGGGTTCCCGGGCACCTAGGCCGAAATGGCCCTGGGTCACCGAGAACCCAGGCCGAAAAAGACCTTTGGGTGCGTGATATTCACGCGCTCTGTGGTCATTGGAAAATTCGGCCTGGGTATTGGGCCCTTGGTCCCCGGGTTCGGCCTTGGGTCCCCGGGCACTTAGGCAGAAATTAGGACCTGGGATCCCGGGCACCCAGGCCGAAATGGCCCTGGGTCGCCGACAACCCAGGCCGAAAAGAACTTTGGATGCGTGATATTCACGCGCTCTGGGTCATTATAAAATTAGCCTGGGTATTGGGCCCTTGGTCCCCGGGTTCGGCCTTGGGTCCCCAGGCACTTAGGCCAAAATTAGGACCTGGGTTCCCGGGCACCTAGGCTGAAATGGCCCTGGGTCACCGAGAACCCATGCCGAAAAGACCTTTGGGTGCGTGATATTCACGCGCTCTGTGGTCATTGGAAAATTCGGCCTGGGTATTGGGCCCTTGGTCCCCGGGTTCGGCCTTGGGTCCCCGGGCACTTAGGCAAAATTAGGACCTGGGATCCCGGGCACCCAGGCCGAAATGGCCCTGGGTCACCGACAACCCAGGCCGAAAAGACCTTTGGGTGCGTGATATTCACGCGCTCTGTGGTCATTGGAAAATTCGGCCTGGGTATTGGGCCCTTGGTCCCCGGGTTCGGCCTTGGGTCCCCGGGCACTTAGGCAGAAATTAGGACCTGGGATCCCGGGCACCCAGGCCGAAATGGCCCTGGGTCGCCGACAACCCAGGCCGAAAAAGAACTTTGGGTGCGTGATATTCACGCGCTCTGTGGTCATTGGAAAATTCGGCCTGGGTATTGGGCCCTTGGTCCCCGGGTTCGGCCTTGGGTCCCCGGGCACTTAGGCAAAATTAGGACCTGGGATCCCGGGCACCCAGGCCGAAATGGCCCTGGGTCGCCGAGAACCCAGGCCGAAAAGAACTTTGGGTGCGTGATATTCACGCGCTCTGTGGTCATTGGAAAATTTAGCCTGGGTATTGGGCCCTTGGTCCCCGGGTTCGGCCTTGGGTCCCCAGGCACTTAGGCCAAAATTAGGACCTGGGTTCCCGGGCACCTAGGCTGAAATGGCCCTGGGTCACCGAGAACCCATGCCGAAAAAGACCTTTGGGTGCGTGATATTCACGCGCTCTGTGGTCATTGGAAAATTCGGCCTGGGTATTGGGCCCTTGGTCCCCGGGTTCGGCCTTGGGTCCCCGGGCACTTAGGCAGAAATTAGGACCTGGGATCCCGGGCACCCAGGCCGAAATGGCCCTGGGTCGCCGACAACCCAGGCCGAAAAGAACTTTGGGATGCGTGATATTCACGCGCTCTGGGGTCATTATAAAATTAGCCTGGGTATTGGGCCCTTGGTCCCCGGGTTCGGCCTTGGGTCCCCAAGGCACTTAGGCCAAAATTAGGACCTGGGTTCCCGGGCACCTAGGCTGAAATGGCCCTGGGTCACCGAGAACCCATGCCGAAAAGACCTTTGGGTGCGTGATATTCACGCGCTCTGTGGTCATTGGAAAATTCGGCCTGGGTATTGGGCCCTTGGTCCCCGGGTTCGGCCTTGGGTCCCCGGGCACTTAGGCAGAAATTAGGACCTGGGATCCTGGGCACCCTAGGCCGGAATGGCCCTGGGTCGCCGACAACCCAGGCCGAAAAGAACTTTGGATGCGTGATATTCACGCGCTCTGGGGTCATTATAAAATGTAGCCTGGGTATTGGGCCCTTGGTCCCCGGGTTCGGCCTTGGGTCCCCAGGCACTTAGGCCAAAATTAGGACCTGGGTTCCCGGGCACCTAGGCTGAAATGGCCCTGGGTCACCGAGAACCCATGCCGAAAAGACCTTTGGGTGCGTGATATTCACGCGCTCTGTGGTCATTGGAAAATTCGGCCTGGGTATTGGGCCCTTGGTCCCCGGGTTCGGCCTTGGGTCCCCGGGCACTTAGGCAGAAATTAGGACCTGGGATCCGGGCACCCAGGCCGAAATGGCCCTGGGTCGCCGACAACCCAGGCCGAAAAGAACTTTGGATGCGTGATATTCACGCGCTCTGGGGTCATTATAAAATGTAGCCTGGGTATTGGGCCCTTGGTCCCCGGGTTCGGCCTTGGGTCCCAAGGCACTTAGGCCAAAATTAGGACCTGGGTTCCCGGGCACCTAGGCTGAAATGGCCCTGGGTCACCGAGAACCCATGCCGAAAAGACCTTTGGGTGCGTGATATTCACGCGCTCTGTGGTCATTGGAAAATTCGGCCTGGGTATTGGGCCCTTGGTCCCCGGGTTCGGCCTTGGGTCCCCGGGCACTTAGGCAGAAATTAGGACCTGGGATCCCGGGCACCCAGGCCGAAATGGCCCTGGGTCACCGAGAACCCATGCCGAAAAGACCTTTGGGTGCGTGATATTCACGCGCTCTGTGGTCATTGAAAAATTCGGCCTGGGTATTGGGCCCTTGGTCCCCGGGTTCGGCCTTGGGTCCCCGGGCACTTAGGCAGAAATTAGGACCTGGGATCCCGGGCACCCAGGCCGAAATGGCCCTGGGTCGCCGACAACCCAGGCCGAAAAGAACTTTGGGTGCGTGATATTCACGCGCTCTGTGGTCATTGGAAAATTCGGCTGGGTATTGGGGCCCTTGGTCCCCGGGTTCGGCCTTGGGTCCCCGGGCACTTAGGCAGAAATTAGGACCTGGGATCCCGGGCACCCAGGCCGAGAATGGCCCTGGGTCGCCGACAACCCAGGCCGAAAAGAACTTTGGATGCGTGATATTCACGCGCTCTGGGGTCATTATAAAATGTAGCCTGGGTATTGGGCCCTTGGTCCCCCGGGTTCGGCCTTGGGTCCCAAGGCACTTAGGCCAAAATTAGGACCTGGGTTCCCGGGCACCTAGGCCGAAATGGCCCTGGGTCACCGAGAACCCAAGCCGAAAAAGACCTTTGGGTGCGTGATATTCACGCGCTCTGTGGTCATTGGAAAATTCGGCCTGGGTATTGGGCCCTTGGTCCCCGGGGTTCGGCCTTGGGTCCCCGGGCACTTAGGCAGAAATTAGGACCTGGGATCCCGAGCACCCAGGCCGGAATGGCACTAGGTTGCCGACAACCCAGGCCGAAAAGAACTTTGGATGCGTGATATTCACGCGCTCTGGGGTCATTATAAAATGTAGCCTGGGTATTGGGCCCTTGGTCCCCCGAGTTCGGCCTTGGGTCCCAAGGCACTTAGGCCAAAATTAGGACCTGGGTTCCCGGGATCTACACTGAAATGGCCCTGGGTCACCGAGAACCCATGCCGAAAAGACCTTTGGGTGCGTGATATTCACGCGCTCTATGGTCATTGGAGAATTCGGCCTGGGTGTTGGGCCCTTGGTCCCCGGGTTCGGCCTTGGGTCGCCGGGCACTTAGGCAAAATTAGGACCTGGGATCCCGGGCACCCAGGCCGGAATGGCCTGGGTCGCCGACAACCCTAGGCCGAAAAGAACTTTGGATGCGTGATATTCACGCGCTCTGGGGTCATTATAAAATGTAGCCTGGGTATAGGGCCCTTGGCCCCCGGGTTCGGCCTTGGGTCCCAAGGCACTTAGTACAAAATTAGGACCTGGGTTCCCGGGCACCTAGGCTGAAATGGCCCTAGGTCACCGAAAATCGATGCCGAAAAGACCTTTGGGCTGCGTGACATTCACGTGCTCTGTGGTCATTGGAATATTCGGCCTGGGTATTGGCGCTTGGTCCCCGGGTTCGGCCCTGGGATCCCCGGGCACTTAGCCTGAAATTAGGAGCTGGGTTCTTGGGCACCCAGATCGAAAAAGAACTTTAGGTGCGTGATATTCATGCGCTCTGTGGTCATTAAAAATTTGCTTGGGTATTTGGCCCTTGGTCCTCGGGTTCGGCCTTGGGTCCCCGGGCACCTAGCCCGAAATTAGGACCTGGGTTCCCAGGCACCCGGGCCAAAATGGCCCGGGGTCTCCGACAACCCAGGCCGAAAAAGAACTTTGGGTGCGTGATATTCATGCGATTTGGGGTCGGTAGAGAATTTACCCTGCGTCTTGGGCCCTTAGTCCTCAGGTTCGAACTTGGGTCCTCGGGCACTTAGGCAGAAATTAGGACTTGGGTCTCGGGCACTCGGGCCGAAATGCCCAAGGGTCGCCGACAACCCAGGCCGAAAAACAACTTTGGGTGTGTGATATTCACGCACTCTGTGGTCACTGGAAAATTCGGCCTGGGTGTTGGGACGTTGGGCCCTAGGTTCGGGCTCGGGTCCCCGTGCACTTAGGCCGAAATTAGGACCAGGGTTGCCTGGCACCCGGGCCGAAATGGCCCAGGTCTCCGACAACCCAGGCCGAAAAAGAACTTTGGCTGCGTGATATTCATGCGCTCTGGGGTCATTAGAAAATTTAGCCTGGGTATTGGGCCCTTGGTTCTCGGGTTGGGCCTTGGGTCCCCGGGCACTTTGGCAGAAATTAGGACTTGGGTTCTCGGGCACCAGGGCCGAAATTCCCCAGCGTCGCCGAAAACCCCGGCCGAAAAACAACTTTGCGTGTGTGATATTCACGGGCTCTGTGGCCACTGGAAAATTCGGCCTGGGTATTGGGACGTTGGCCTCTGGGTTCGGGCTTGGGTCCCCTAGCACTTAGGCCGAAATTAGGACCATGGTTCCCGGGCACCCGGGCCGAAATGGCCCAGGGTATCCGACATCCCAGGCCGAAAAAGAACTTTGGGTGGGTGATATTCATGCACTCTGGGCCCATTGAAAAGTCCTCAGGTATTGGGCCCTTGGTCCCCGGGTTCGGCCCTGGATCCCCAGGCACTTAGCCCGAAATTAGGAGCTGGGTTCCCGGGCACCCGGGCCGAAATGGACCGGGCTCTCCTACAACCCGGGCCGAAAAAGAACTTTAGGTGCGTGATATTAATGCGCTCTATGGTCATTAGAAAATTTAGCTTGGGTTTTTCACCCTTGGTCCGCGGGTTCGACCTTGGGTCCCCGGGCACTTAGGCCGAAATTAGGACTTGAGTTCCCGGGCACACGGGCCGAAATGCCGCAGGGTCGCCGACAACCCAGGCCGGAAAACAACTTTGGGTGCGTGATATTCACACGCTCTGTGGTCACTGGAAAATTCGGCCTGGGTATTGAGAACTTGGCCCCGGGCTTCGGGCTTGGATCCCCGGGCACTTAGGCCGAAATTAGGACCAGGGTTCCCCGGCACCCGGGCCGAAATGGCCCAGGGTCTCCGACAACCCAGGCCAAAAAAGAACTTTGGGTGCGTGATATTCATGGTCTCTGGGGTCATTAAAAAATTTCGCCTGGGTATTGGGCTGTGGGTCCCGTGTTCGGCCCTGGATCCCCGGGCACTTAGCCCTAAATTAGGAGCTAGGTTCCCGAGCACCCGGGCCGAAATGGCCCAGGGTCACAGACAACCCATGCCGAAAAAGAACTTTGGGTGCGTGATATTCATGCGCTCTGGGGTCTTTAGAAAATTTAGCCTGGGTATTGGGCCCTTGGTCCTCGGCTTTGGCCTTGGGTCTCCGGGCACTTATGCAAAAATTAGGACTTGGGTTCTCGGGTACCCAGGCCGAAATGCCCCCGGGTCGCCGACAACCCAGGCCGAAAAAAAACTTTGGGGACGTGATATTCACGCGCTCTGTGGTCACTGGAAAATTCGGCCTGGGTATTGACACCTTGGCCCCGGTGTTCGGGCATGGGTCCCCGGGCACTTAGGCCGAAATTAGGACCCGGGCACCGAGGCCGAAATGGCCCAGGGTCTCCAACAACCCAGGCCGAAAAAGAACTTTCGGTGCGTGATATTCATGCGATTTGGGGTCGTTAGCAAATTTACTCTGCGTATTAGGCCCATAGTCCTCAGGTTCGGGCTTGGGTCCCCGGGCACTTAGGCAGAAATTAGGACTTGGGTCTCAGGCACTCGGGCCGAAATGGCCAAGGGTCACCGACAACCCAGGCCGAAAAACAACTTTAGGTGTGTGATATTCACGCGCTCTGTGGTCACTGGAAAATTCGGCCTGGGTGTTGGGACGTTGGGCCCTGGGTCGGGCTCGGGTCCCCGGGTACTTAGGCCAAAATTAGGACCAGGGTTGCCGGGCACCTGGGCCGAAATGGCCTAGGGTCTCCGACAACCTAGGCCGAAAAAGAACTTTCGGTGCGTGATATTCATGCGCTTTGGGGTCATTAGAAAATTTAGCCTGCGTATTGGGCCCTTGGTCCTCGGGTTTGGCTTTGGGTCCCCGGGCACTTAGGAAGAAATTAGGAGTTGGGTTCCCGGGCACTCGGTCCGAAATGCCCCAGGGTCGCCGACAACCCAGGCCGAAAAAACAACTTTGGGTGCGTAATATTCACGCACTCTGTGGTCACTGGAAAATTCGGCCTGGGTATTGGGACGTTGGCCCCTGGGTTCGGGCTTGGGTCCTCGGGCACTTAGGCCGAAATTAAGACCTGGGTTCCTAGGCACCCGGCCGAGATGACCCAGGGTCTCCGACAACCCAAGCCGAAAAAGAACTTTCGGTGCGTGATATTCATGCGCTCTGGGGTCCTTAGAAAATTTTGCCTGGGTATTGGGCCCTTGGTCCCCGGGTTTGGCCTTGGGTCCCCGGGCACTTAGGCCGAAATTAGGACTACGGTTCCCAGGCACACATGCCAAAATGCCCCAGGGTCGCCGACAACCCTGGCCGAAAAACAACTTTGGGTGCGTGATATTCACGCGCTCTGTGGTCGCTGGAAAATTCGGCCTGGGTATTGGGACGTTGGCCTCTAGGTTCGGGCTTGGGTCCCCGGGCACTTAGGCCGAAATTAGGACCTACGTTCCCGGGCACCGAAAAACAAACTTTGGGTGCGTGATATTCACACGCTCTTTGGGTATTGGGACGTTCGCCACTGGGTTCGGGCTTGGGTCCCCATGCACTTAGGCCGAAATTAGGACCTGGGTTCCCAAGCACCCTGGCCGAAATGGCCCAGGATCTCCGACAACCCAGGCCAAAAAAGAACTTTCGGTGCGTGATATTCATCCGCTCTGGGTCATTAGAAATTTAGCCTGGGTATTGGGCCCTTGGTCCTCAGGTTCGGCCTTGGGTCTCCGGGCACTTAGGCAGAAATTGGGACTTGGGTTCTCGGCCACCCAGGCCGAGATGCCCCTGGGTCGCCGACAACCTAGGCCAAAAAACAACTTTGGTTTCGTGATATTCATGCGCTTTGGGGTCATTAGAAAATTTCGCCTGGGTATTGGGCCATTGGTCTCCGGGTTCAGCCTTGGGTCCCCGGCTAGTCAGGCCGAAATTAGGACTTGGGTTGCCAGGCACCCGGGCCGAAATGCCCCAGGGTCGCCGACAACCCTGGCCGAAAAACAACTTTGGATGCGTGATATTCACGCGCTCTGTAATCATTGGGAAATTCGTCCTGGGTATTGGGACGTTGGCCCTTGGGTTCGAGCTTGGGTCCCCAGGCACTTAGGCCGAAATTAGGACCTGGGTTCCCAAGCACCCGGGCCGAAATCGCCCTGGGTCTCCAGCAACCCAGGCCGAACAAGAACTTTGGGTGCGTGATATTCATGCACTCTAGGGTCATTAGAGAATCTAGCCTGGGTATTGGGCCCTTGGTCCTCGGGTTGGGCCTTGGGACCCCGAGCACCTAGGCAGAAATTAGGACTTGGGTTCTCGGCCACCCGGGCCGAAATGCCATAGGGTCGCCGACAACGCCGGCCGAAAAACAACTTTGGGTGCGTGATATTCACGGGCTCTGTGGCCACTGGAAAATTCGGCCTGGGCATTGGGACGTTGGCCTCTAGGTTCGGGCTTGGGTCCCCTGGCACTTAGGCCGAAATTAGGACCATGGTTCTCGGGCACCCGGGCCGAAATGGCCCATGGTCTCTGACATCCCAGGCCAAAAATGAACTTTGGGTGAGTGATATTCATGCGCTCTGGGGCATTAGAAAATTTTGCCTGGGTATTAGGCCCTTGGTCCCCGGGTTCAGCCCTGGATCCCCAGGCACTTAGCCCGAAATTAGGAGCTTGGTTCCCGGGCACCCGGGCCGAAATGGACCGGGCTCTCCTACAACCCGGGCCGAAAAAGAACTTTTGGTGCGTGATATTAATGCGCTCTATGGTCATTAGAAAATTTAGCTTGGGTTTTTCACCCTTGGTCCCCGGGTTCAACCTTGGGTCCCCGGGCACTTAGGCCGAAATTAGGACTTGAGTTCCCGGGCACACGGGCCGAAATGCCGCAGGGTTGCCGACAACCCAGGCCAAAAAACAACTTTGGGTGCGTGATATTCACACGCTCTGTGGTCACTGGAAAATTCGGCCTGGGTATTGAGACCTTGGCCCCGGGCTTCGGGCTTGGGTCCCCGGGCACTTAGGCCGAAATTAGGACCTGGGTTCCCGGGCACCCGGCCGAAATGGCCCAGGGTCTCCGACAACCCAAGCCAAAAAAGAACTTTGGGTGCGCGATATTCATGCGCTCTGGTGTAATTAGAAAATTTCGCATGGGTATTGGGCCCTTGGTCCCCGGATTCGGCCTTGGGTCCCCGGGCACTTAGGCCGAAATTAGGACTTGGGTTCCCAGGCACCCGGGCCGAAATGCCACAGGGTCGCCGACAACCCAGGCCAGAAAACAACTTTGGGTGCGTGATATTCACGCGCTCTGTGGTCACTGGAAAATTCGGCCTGGGTATTGAGACCTTGGCCCCGGGGTTCGGGCATGGGTCCCCGAGCACTTAGGCTGAAATTAGGACCCGGGTTCCCGGGCACCCAGGCCGAAATGGCCCAAGGTCTCCGACAACCCAGGCCGAAAAAGAACTTTTGGTGCGTGATATTCATGCGCTCTGGGGTCATTAGAAAATTTAGCTTGGGTATTTGGCCCTTGGTCCCAAGGTTCGGCCTTGGGTCCCCGGGCACTTAGGCCAAAATTAGGACTTGGGTTCCGGGGCACGCGGGCCCAATTTCCCAGGGTCACCGACAACCCAGGCCGAAAAAACAAACTTTGGGTGCGTGATATTCACGCGCTCTATGGTCATTGGAAAATTCGGCCTGGGTATTGGGACGTTGGCCCCTGGGTTCGGGCTTGGGTCCCCGAGCACCTAGGCCGAAATTAAGACCTGGGTTCCCGGGCACCCGGGCCGAAATGGCCCAGGGTCTTCGACAACCCAGGCCCAAAAAGAACTTTGGGTGCATGATATTCATGCGCTCTGGGGTCATTATAAAATTTCGCCTGGGTATTGGGCCCTTGGTCCCCAGGTTCGGCCCGTGGGTCCCCAGGGCACTTAGCCCCGAAATTAGGAGCTGGGTTCCCGGGTACCCGGGCCGAAATGGCCCATGGTCTCCGACTACTAAGGCCGAAAAAGAACTTTCGGGTGCGTGATATTCATGTGCTCTAGGGTCATTATGAAATTTAGCTTGGGTATTTGGGCCCTTGGTCCCAGGATTCGGCCTTGGGTCCCCGGGCACTTAGGCCGAAATTAGGACTTGGGTTCCCGGGCACGCGGGCCGAAATGCCCTAGGGTCGCCGACAACCCAGGCCGAAAATCAACTTTGGGTACGTGATATTCACGCGCTCTGTGGTCACTGGAAAATTCGGCCTGGGTATTGGGATGTATGCCCCTAGATTCGAGCTTGGGTCCTCGGGCTCGTAGGCCGAAATTAGGACATGGGTTCCCGGGCACCCGGGCCGAAATGGCCCAGGGTCTCCGACAACCCAGGCCGAAAAAGAATTTTGGGTGCGTGATATTCATGCGCTCTGGGGTCATTAGAAAATTTCGCCTGGGTATTGGGCCCTTGGTCCTTGAGTTCGGCCTTGGGTCCCCGGGCACTTAGGCAGAAATTAGACTTGGGTTCCCGGGCACCCGGGCTGAAATGCCCCAGGGTCGCCGACAACCCAGGCCGAAAACAACTTTGGGTGCATGATATTCACGTGCTCTGTGGTCACGGGAAAATGGGGACCTTGGCCCCTGGGTTCGGGCTTGGGTCCCCGGGCACTTAGGCCGAAATTAGGACCTGGGTTCCCGGTCACCCGGGACGAAACGGCCCA
>BNST01000408.1:0-15888 GCA_019650275.1 Xylocarpus granatum | reverse complement strand
CTTGGACTAGAATTCCTACTTTGACTAAGTCTTTTTGTCCTTATCTTATCTCCTCTCCTCCAGCTGCTGAACTTCTTCTTGCCATTTCCTTCTAGGATTAGGACTTCCATTCCAAGACTCCTCCTTGATGTGATCATCTTGCTGAAGTCAAACCTGCCATGATGTCCTGCTGCTGCTGGAGTCCTTCATGCTATGTCCTTCTGCTGCTGGAACTCTTCTTGACATGGACGTGTTACTGCTGCTGGAGTTCTTCTTGATGCGATTGTCCTTCTTCTGCCGGAACTCCTGTTGGTGTGAATGTCTTTCATTAATTAGGATTAAGTCAAATACTGGCCAGGCTTCATTGCTGGGCTGCACACTTGCTGTTGCCATGCTTGTTGTACACATTTTCTGGCCCATGCTCTCCTTTGCCGCCCCATTTTCTGCCCATTGCCTTTCCTGCATACTTAGGTTCTCAACAGTATGGCAGTGCATGGGACAAACTTTAGGGAGCGACTGGAACATCCCCGCGGGCGAAGCAGCGGCATGGGACGTGTTTGGCAGTGCATGCGATGAACTTTTGGGAGTGACTAGAAAATACCATGGGCTCAGCAGAGGCATCGGACGTGTTCTGCAGTGCTTGGGATGAACTTCTGGGATCAACTGGAACATCCCTGCGGGTGCGACAAAGGTTTTGGGCCCATTAGGCAGTGCACTAGATAAACTTCCAGCAGCAACTGTAACATCCATGTGTACGGGTCAAACTTTTGAGAGCGACTGGAACATTCTCGCAGAGGCAGAAGGGTTTTCAGGCATGCTTGGCAGTGCAGGGGATGATCCTCTGGGAGTGACCGGAACGTCCCCGCAGGTGCGGCAGAGGCATCGGGTGCGTTTGGCAATGCACGAGATGAACTTCCGGGAGTGACTGGAACATCCCCACAGGTGCAGCAGCGGCATGGGGCATGTTCGGCAGTGCATGTGATGAACTTTTTGGAGTGACCGGAAAATCACCATGGGCTTGGCAGAGGCATCGGACATGTTCTGCAGTGCCCGGGATGAACTTCTAGGAGCAACTGGAACATCGCTGTGGGCACGGCAGAGGCTTTGGGCATGTTAGGCAGTGCGCGCACAAAACTTCCAGCAGCAACTGTAACATCCATGCAGATGCAGCAATGGTGTCAGACACATTCAACAGTACATGATTCAAACTTTTGGGAGTGACTGGAACTTTCCCCCGGAGGCAGGACGAGCGTCGGCCATGCTCGGCAGTGCAGGGACGATCTTCTGGGAGTGACTGGAACACCCCTGTGGGTGTGGCAGAGGCGTCGGGTGCATTTGACAATGCAAGGGATGAACTTCCGGGAGCAACCCAATCATTCCCGCGGGCACGGCAGCAGCATCAGATACATTTGGCAGTGTGTGGGATGAACTTGCGGGAGCAACTGGAACATCCTTGTGGGTGTGGCAGAGGCTTTGGATGTGTTGGGCAGTGTGCAGGACGAACTTGCACAAGTGACCGGAACCTCCCTGTGGTTGCAAAAGAATCTTTGGATGCGTTGGGAAGTGTGCAGGACAAACATCCGGGTGAGACTGAAACATCCCCGTGGGCACGGCAGAGGCATTAGGCACGTTGGGCAGTGTGCGGGACAAACTTCTGGGAGGGACCGGAAGCTCCCCACGGGTGTGTGTTAAGAACCTAAGTATGCAAGAAATGCAATGGGCAGAAAATGAGGCAGCAAAGGAGAGCATGGGCAAGAAAATGTGCACAACAAGCATGGCAACAGCAAGTGTGCAGCCCAGCAGTGAGGCCGGCTATTATTTGACTTAATCCTAATTAATAAAGGACATTCACACCAACAGGAGTTCCAGCAGAAGAAGGATATCGCATCAAGAAGAGTTCCAGCAGTAGGAGGACATCTACGCCAAGCAGAGTTCTAGCAGCAGCAAGACATCCATGCCAAGGAGAATTCCAGCAGCAGCAGAACATCTATGCCAAGCAGAGTTCCAGCAGCAGCAGGACATCCATGCCAAGAAGAATTCCAACAACAGCAGGAGATCTACACTAAGAAGAGTTCTATCAGCAGCAGGACACGCATGATGAATTCCAAAAGCAATAGGATAGTCACAACAAGAAGAATTCTAAGGGCAGAAGGATATGCATTGAGAGTCCTAGTCCTAGAAGGATAAGCCAAGAGAAAGTCCAGCCGCTGTAGAATACAAGATAAGGTAGGAATTCTAGTCTAAGTATGAATTCAAGAAAGACCAAGAATTTTAGTAGGATTAGGAAACAGTGGGATAAGGTCTATCTTGATAATGTTTTAGTTGACTTAGAAAAGCTTGTTAACTTAGGAAAAGATATCCTAAGTGGATAAGGAACCTAAGTACTAGTTAAATTAGGATAAGACTATCTTAGGACTATAAATACAGCCCATTATTTGTGAGGAGGAGATATGCTCCAAATTTTTGTTAGTTTCTCATTCAATAATCAAGAATCAAGGTTAGCATTCTTGCTTACTTTCTTGTTTATATTTTTGGTTATCTTTTAAGAGTTGTCTTGAGATAACTTGGGCTTAAGACAAGGTTAAGAGTTGTCTTTTCTTGCTTAAGAGCTAAGGTTGAAGTTAAGAGTTGTCTTCTTCAACCAAGGCAAGTTGTGATAGGTTTAAGAGTTTTCTTGCCTATCCAACATATCTTTATATATATTAGTTAACCCAAAGGACAGCTTAGGGGACGTAAATATAAGAAAAGAACTCAAGAATCAAACAGGACAGCAAGTTAGGAAGGTTTTCAGTAGGCGTGCTGACCCCTAAGGTGTAGAAAAGTTGGGAAAAAAATCAAGACCCCAACAGCATGGCAGCGGCATCAAGTGTGTTTGGCAGTGCGTGGGACGAACTTTTGGGAGCGACCAAAACATCCCCATGGGCTTGGTAGATGCATTGGATGTGATCTACGGTGCTCGGGACAAACTTCCGGGAGTGACTGGAACATCCCTGTGGGCGCTGCTGAGGCTTCAGGCCTGTTGGGCAGTGTGCGCGAAAAACTTCCAACAGCAACTGTAACATCCATGCAGATGTGGCAATGGTTTCAGACACATTCGACAGTGCATGGGGCAAACTTTTGGGAAGCAACCATAACATTCCCCCACAAGTTGGGATGGGCATCAGGTGCATTCAGCAGTGTAGAGAATGATCTTCTGGAGACAAAACATCCCCGCGGGTGTGGCAGTGGCGTGAGGCATGTTTGGCAGTGCATGCGATGAACTTTCCGGAGCAATTGAAAAATCTCCACTGGCTTGGCCGAGGTGTCGGACAAGTTTATCAGTGCTCGGGACCAACATCCGGGAGAGACTGGAACATCCCTGTGGGCACAGCAGAGCCTTCGGGCGCGTTGGGCAGAGCACGGGAAAAACTTCCGGCAGCGACAAGAACATCCATGCGGATGCAGCAATGGTGTCAGATGCAATCGGCAGTGTGCGGGATGAACTTTCTAGAGCAACTGGAACATCCCCATGGAGGTATGAGGCATTGGGCGCCTTCGGCAGTGCGGGGGATGAACTTCTAGGAGCGACCGGAATATTCCCACGGGTGAGGCAGAGGTGTTGGATGCATTCTGCAGTATTCAGGATGAACTTCCCAGAGCGACTAGAAGAACCCCGCAGGCATGGAAGCAGCATCATTTGTATTCAGCAGTGTGCGGTACGAACTTCTGGGAGTGACAGAACATCCCTACAGGCACGGTTGTGGGTTGGGCGAGTGCAGCAGTGCACAGGACAAACTTTCGGGAGCGACTGAAACATCCCCGCGGGCTCGGCAGAGGCTTCAGGCACGTTGGGCAGTGCACGGGATGAACTTCTGAGAGTGACCAGAACATCCCCACGGGTGCAGCGGAGGCTTCCCTCTCAAGAAAGGAGGAAAAGACGCACAAGTGTTCATCCCAGAAGTTCATCTCAAGCACTGCCAATTGCATCCGACACCTTTGCTGAGCCAGCGGTGATTTTTCGGTTGCTTCAGAAAGTTTGTCCTGAGCACGGCCGAACATTTCTGACACCTATGCATCGCGTGCAGATAAGTTCCGGTCACTCTTGGAAGTTCATCCCCGAAGTTCTTCCCGCGCATTGCAAAACGCGCCCGATGCGTCCGCTGCGCCAGCGGCGATGTTTTGATCGCTCCCAAAAGTTCATCCTTCACACTGAAGAACACACTTGATGCCTCTGCCGCGGCCATGGTAATGTTCCAGTTGCTCCCCTAAGTTTGTACTGTGCACTACCGAATGTGCCTATTGCCTTTGCTGCACCAGCAGGGATATTCCCGTTGATCCTGGAAGTTCATCCTCCACACTGCCCAACGCGCCTGATACCACTGCCACGTCAGGTAGGATGTTTTGGTCACTCCCGGAAGTTCATCCCGTGCACTGCCAAACTCACCCGATGGCACTACTGAACCCACAGACACCTCTCTGCACCCACAGGGATGTTCCGGTTGCTACCGAAAGTTAGTCCTGTGCAGGACTGAATATGCCCAACACCACTGCCATGCCTGTGGGGATGTCTGATCAGTCTCGGAAGTTCTTTCTGTGCACTGCTGAACACGTGCAATGCCGCTGCCGCACCTGCAAGGATGTTCCGGTCACTGCCAGATGTTCGTTTGGGCACTGCTAAATGAGTTCGATGCTGCTGCTGTGCCCACGGGAATGTTCCAGTCGCTCCCAGAAGTTCATCCCGCAGACTGCCGAACACGCCCGATGCCTTTTCCGTGCACGTGGGGATGTTCCGGTCACTCCCGGAAGTTCATCCCTTCACACTAACAAATAAGCCCGATGCCTCTCCCACACCTGTAGGATGTTCCTGTTGCTCCTAAAAGTTCATCCTGCACACTGATGAACTCACCTGCAGTGATGTTCCGGTCACTCCCAGAAGTTCATCCTGTGCACTGCCGAATGCACCCGATGGCTCTGCCACAGCCATAGGGATGTTCCAGTCACTCCAGGTAGCTCATCCCCGCGCACTGCCCAATGTGTCTGACACTGCTGCTGCACCCGCATGGTTGTTTAGGTTGCTCCCGGAAGATCGTCCTAAGCACTGCCAAACTCACCTGATGCCTCTGCTGAGCCTGAGGGGTTTTCCAGTCACTCCCAGAAGTTCGTGCCAAGCACTGCCGAATGTGCCAAACCCCACTGCCACACCTGCAGGGATGTTCTGGTCGCTTCCAGTAGTTTGTCCCATGCACTGCTGAATGCATCCAACGTCTCTGCTGCACCCATGGGGTCCCATTGCTCCCAGAAGTTCACCCCATGCGCTGACAAACGTGCCCGAAGACTCTGCTGTGCATGCAGGGATGTTCCAGTCACTCCCGGAAGTTTGTCCCTTCACACTGCCGAACATGCCCGATGCCTCTCCCGCATGCTGCTGGGATGTTCCAATCGCTCCTGAAAGTTCATCCCGCACATTAACAAATGCGCCCAACGCAACTGCCTCGCCTGCGGTGATGTTCTGGTGGCTCCCAGAAGTTCATCCCGAGCACTGCCAAAATCGTCTGATGCTTCTACGAAGCCTATGGACATTTTCCTGTCACTCGTGGAAGTTCTTTCCATGCACTGCTGAATGCATGCAATGCCGCTGCCGCACCAGTGAGGATGTTCCGGTCACTCCTGGATGTTCGTCTCTGGCACTGTTGAACGAGTTCGGTGCTGCTGCCGTGACTGCAGGAATGTTCTGCCATTCCTGCAGGGATATTCCAGTTGCTCTCGGAAGTTCATACTGCGCACTACCCAACACGCCAGAAGCCTCCGCTGCACCCGGGGGATGTGCCAGTACCTCCCAGAAGTTCATCCCATGCACAGCAGATCGTGCTCGAGCCCTCTGCCATGCATGTGAGGATGTTCCAGTCGCTCCCTGGTGTTCGTCCCATACTCTACCCAATGTGCTTGAAGAGGCTGCCACACTCAGGGGGATGTTCTGGTAGCTCTTGAAAGTTTGTCCTGTGCACCACCGAATGTGCCCAATTTCTCTGCCATGCACATGGGGATGTTCAGGTCACTCTCAGAAGTACATCACGCACACGGCCATGCCTGCCATGCCCTGCGGGGTTGTTCCTGTCGCTCTCCAAAGTTCATCTCGTACACTGCCTAACGCATGCAGTGCCTCTGCTGTGCTTGCAGTGATGTTTCGGTCACTCCCAGAAGTTTGTCCTGTGCAGTGGCCAATGTGCCCGACACCACTGCCACACCGGCCAGGTTGTTCCAGTTGCTCCCGAAAGTTCGTCCCACGCACTGCCAACATAGCCCGACATCGCTGTCGTGCCTGCAATGATGCTCTGGTCACTCATGGCAGTACGCCTCTGCTGCGCCTGCAGGGATGTTCTGGTCGCTCCCAAAAGTTTGTCTGGTGCCCTTGCCAACGCGCCTGAACCTCTGCTGCACCCGTAGGGATATTCCGGTCCATCCTGGAAGTTTGTCCCCACACTACTGGACATGCACAACGCCACTGCTGCACCTGGTGGGATGTTTCGGTTGCTCCCAAAACTTCATTTTGCGAGCTGCTGAACACGCTCAATGCTTTTGTTGTGCCCATGGGGATGTTCCGGTCGCTCATGGAAGTTCGTCCCATGTACTGCTGAACGCGCCAAGCCTCTGCTGAGCTGCTGGGCATTTTTCAGGTCGCTCCTAGAAATTCGTCCTGCGCACTGTTGAATGCACCCTATGCCTTTGCCGTGCCTGCGGGGATGTTTTGGTCACTTCCAAAAGTCAACCTGTGCACTATGCAATGTGCCCACTCCAGCTGCCGTGCCCACAGGGAAGTTCATCTTGCACACAGCCCAATGAGCCGAAAGCCTCTGCCGCACCTTAGCGGATGTTTCAGTAGCTCCCAGAAGTTCATCCCGTGCACTACAGATCACACTCAACACCTCTGCCGCACTGGTGGAGATGTTCCAGTCGCTCTTGGAAGTTTGTCTTGTGCATCGTCCAATGCGCTGAAAGCCCCTGCCACACCCTGCGGGATGATCCGGTAGCTACAAGAAGTTCATCCCGCGCACTGCCCAATGCGCCCGACTTTGCTGCTGCACCCACATGGATATTCTGGTCGCTCCCATAAGTTTGTCCCACACACTGCAGTACCGCCCGCTTTATCTACTGCACCCATGGGGATGTTCCGGTTCCTCCCAGAAGTTCGTCCCACACACTGTCAAACACGCACATGCCCAACGCTGCTGCAGCATCCGCGAGGATGTTCCAGTTGCTCTCGGAAGTTCATACCATGCACTGCCCAACGTGCCAGAAGCCTTCGCTGTGCCCGGGGGGATGTTCCAGTACCTCCCAGAAGTTCATCCCATGCACAGCACATCGTGTTAGAGGCCTCTGCTGTGCATGCGGGGATGTTCCAGTCACTCCCAGAAGTTCATCCCGTACTCCGCCCAATGTGCTGGAAGTGCCTGCCGCACTCAGGGGGATGTTCCCGTAGCTCTCGAAAGTTTGTCCTGTGCACTGCCGAACGTGCCTGACTTCTCTGCCATGCACACGGGGATGTTCAGGTCACTCCCAGAAGTACGCCTCGCACACAGCTGAATGCTCCCAATGTGCCTGCACATGCCTGCCATGCCCGCGGGTTGTTCCTGTCGCTCTCCGAAGTTCATCTCGCACACTGCCTAGTGCGCCCAGTGCCTCTGTGTTGGGGTCCCAATTTTTTTTCCCAACTTTTCTACACCAGAGGGTCAGCACGCCTACTGAAATCCTTCCTAACTTGCTGTCCCATTTGATTCTTGAGTTCTTTTCTTATATTTAGTCCCCTAAGCTGTCCTTCGGGTTAACTAATATATAAAAGGATATGTTGGATAGGCAAGACAACTCTTAAACCTATCACAACTTGCCTTGGTTGAAGAAGACAACTCTTAACTTCAACCTAAGCTCTTAAGCAAGGAAGACAACTCTTAACCTTGATCTTAAGCCCAAGTTATCTCAAGACAACTCTTAAAAGATAACCAAAAATATAAACAAGAATGTGAGCAAGAATGCTAACCTTTGATTCTTGATTAATGAATGAGAAATAACAAAATTCGGAGCATATCTCCTCCTCACAAATAATGGGCTCTATTTATAGTCCTAAGACAGCCTTATCCTAATTCAACTAGTACTTAGGTTCCTTATCCACTTAGGATATGTTTTCCTAAGTCAACAAGATTTTCTAAGTCAACTAAAACATTATCAAGATAGACCTTATCCCATTGTTTCCTAATCCTACTAGGATTCTTGGTCTTTCTTGAATTCCTACTTAGACTAGAATTCCTACTTTGACTAAGTCTTTCTGTCCTTATCTTATCTTCTCTCCTACAGCTGCTGAACTTCTTCTTGCCATTTCCTTCAAGGATTAGAACTTCCCTTATGGCGTGTCCTTCCATTCCAAGACTCCTCCTTGACATGAACATCTTGCTGAAGTCAAACCTGCCATGAGGTCCTGCTGCTGCTGGAGTTCTTCATGCCGTCTATGTCCTTCTCCTGCTGGAACTCTTCTTCACATGGACGTGTTGCTGCTGCTGGAGTTCTTCTTGATGTGATTGTCCTTCTTCTGCTGGAACTCCTGTTGGTGTGAATGTCTTTCACTAATTAGGATTAAGTCAAATACTGGCCGGGCTTCACTGCTGGGCTGCACACTTGCTGTTTCCATGCTTGTTGTGCACATTTTCTGGCCCATTCTCTCCTTTGCTGCCTCATTTTCTGCCCGTTGCATTTCCTGCATACTTAGGTTCTCAACACTCTGCTATGCCTGCAGTGATGTTCCGGTTACTCCAAGAAGTTCGTCCTGTGCAGTGCCCAATGCACCCGATGCCACTGCCACACCGGCCAGGTTGTTCCGGTTGCTCCCGGAAGTTCGTCCTGCACACTGCCAAAATAGCCCGACACCGCCGTCGTGCCTGCGGTGATGCTATGGTCACTCATGGCAGTTCATCCTGTGTAAAGCCCAACATGCCTGAAGCCTCTGCTGCGACCAGAAACCCGCAGGGATGTTCTGGTCACTCCCGGAAGTTCATCTGATGCACTTGCCAACGCGCCTGAACCTCTGCTGGGCCCGTAGGGATATTCCGGTTGATCCCGGAAGTTTGTCCCGTGCACTGCCGAACGCGCACAATGCCACTGCTGCGCCTCGTGGGATGTTCTGATTGCTCCCAGAACTTCGTTTCGCGAGCTCCTGAACATGCCCAATGCCTTTGTTGTGCCCACGAGGGATGTTCTGGTCACTCGCAGCAGTTCATCCCACGAACTGCCAAATGCGCCCGAAGCCTCTGCCGAGCCTGCGGGCATTTTCAGGTTGCTCCCGGAAGATTGTCCCGCACACTGCCGAATGCACCCTACGCCTCTACCGTGCCTGGTGGAATGTTTTGGTCACTTCCAAAAGTCAACCCGTGCACTGCCGAATGCGCTCACTGCATCTGCCGCACCCAGGGGAGTTCGCCCGCACACAGCCCAATGCACCAGAAGCCTCTGCTGCGCCTAGGTCGGATGTTCCAATAGCTCCCAGAAGTTCATCCCGTGCACTACAGATTGCGCTCAACACCTCTGCTGTGCCGGTGGAGATGTTCTGGTCGCTCCCACAAGTTCGTCCCACACATTGTCCAATGCAACAAAAGCCCCTGCCACACCCTGCAGGATGCTCCGGTAGCTCCAAGAAGTTCATCCCGCGCACTTCTTAATACGCTGGCGACATCTGCTGCACCCGTGGGGATGTTCCGGTCACTCTCCAAAGTTCATCCCGTGCACTGCCAAACCTGCCTGACACGTCTGCTGTGCCCACGGGGATGTTCTGGTCACTCCTAGAAGTTCATTCCGTGCACTGCCCAACACGCCTGACTTTGCTGCCGCACTCACACAGATGTTCTGGTCACTCCCATAAGTTCGTCCCACACACTGCAGTATGTGCCCGCTTTATCTACTGCACCCACGGGGATGTTCCGGTCACTCCTGGAAGTTTTTCCCAAGCACTGCTGAACGTGGCCAACACCCCTGCTGCACCTGAGCAGATGCTCCAGTCACTCATAGAAGTTCATCCCGCACACTGCCGAACGTGGCCGACACCTCTGCTGTGCCTGCGGGGATGTTTGGGTCACTTCTGGAAGTTTACCCCATGCACTGCCCCATGTACCGGAAGCCTCTGCCCCACCTGCTGGGATGTTCCAGTCTGTCCAACCTGGCTGAAGCTGCTGCTGCACCTGCAGGGATCTTCCAGTCACTCCTAGAAGTTCGTCCCACACACAGCTGAATGCACCGGATGCTTCTGCTGTGCCCGAGGGGATGTTTTGGCCAATCAGAGAAGTTCATCCTGTGCACTGCCCAATGTGCTCGACAACGCTGCCGCACCTGCAGTGATGTTCCAGTCACCCTTGGAAGTTTGTCCCGCACACTGCCGAATGCACCCAATGCCTCTGCCATGCTCACAGGGATGTTCCAGTCACTCCTGGACATTCATCTCGCACACTGCCCAAAGCCTTTGCCACACTGGCAGGGTCATTCCGGTCGCTCCCAAAAGTTCATCCCATGCACTGCCAATTATGTCCAACTCCACTGCCACACCTGCAGGGATGTTCTGGTCGCTTTTGGAAGTTCATCCCGAGCACTGCCGAAACGCATCCAACGCCACTGCTGAGCCCGCAGGGATTTTCCGGTCACTCTTGGAACTTCAACCTGTGCACTGCCGGATGTGCCAAACCCCGCTGCCGTGCCCGTGGGGATGTACCGGTTGATCCTGGAAGTTTGTACCACACACTGCCTAATGCACCAGAAGCCTCTGCGGGTACATTGCTGGGCTGCATACTTGCTGTTGCCATGCTTGTTGTGCACATTTTCTGGCCCATGCCCTCCTTTGCTGCCTCATTTTCTGCCCGTTGCATTTCCTGCATACTTAGGTTCTCAACAATCCCCCTTTCTTGAAGACTCACCTTGTCCTCAAGGTGGAAGTTGGAAAACTGCTGCTGTATGTTATTATAGTCTTCCCAAACTTGTACGGGTAATGGCAAAGGTTGTAGCAATCCCTTGGTCTTGCCATCTTCTGGTTTTATCCATGGGCAGATGTTACAATGGCTGTGTTTCTTCTTGACTTGCTCCTGGAAGTTTGTCCCAAGCACTGCCGAATGCGTCTGATGCCTCTGCCGCACCCATGGGGATGTTCTGGTCATTCCCACACATTTGTCCCGGCACTGCCAAATGTGCCCGGTGACTCTGCAGCGTGTGTGAGGATGTTCTGAATTCTCCCAGAAGTTTGCCCATGCGGTGCTGAATGCAACCAATGCCTGTACCTTGCCTGCAGGGATGTTTTGGTTGCTCCCGGAAATTCATCCCGTGCAATGCCCAACATGCCTAAAGCCTTTGCTGCTCCCTGCAGGGATGTTCTGGTCACTCCGGAGTTTGTCCCGTGCACTGCCAAACTGTTGAGGACCTCAAGAAGCAAAGGGAGCGTGAGAGAATGCGCGCAAGGCGCCAGGCAGCAAGAAGGCAGCAACAGGCCAGCAAGTGTGCGCATCAAGCCTGCACGCAGCAAGCAGTGAAGCATGGCCAGGTTCTGACACAGTCCTAATCAATTGCGGAAACCAAAGCCAAGAAGAAGACCAGCATTGGCAGGACATGCAGGAAGCAATCCGAGCAGGAGAAGGAGAGTGACGGCATGAAGAACTCCAGCAGCAGCAGGGACGTCTTGAAAGGTTTACTTCAGCAAGATGACCACACCAAAGAGAAGTCTTGGAGAGGAAGGACACCACAGCAGAAGTCTAATCCAAGAAGGAAACGGCAAAGAAGAAGTCAGCAGCTGTAGGAAAGAAGATAAGATAAGGATAGAAGGACTTAGTCAAAGTAGGAATTCTAGTCTTAGTTGGAATTCAAGAAAGACCAAGAATCCTAGTAGGATTAGGAAATAGTGGGATAAGGTCTATCTTGATAATGTTTTAGTTGACTTAAAAAGCTTGTTGACTTAGGAAAACATATCCTAAGTGGATAAGGAACCTAAGTACTAGTTAGATTAGGATAAGGCTGTCTTAGGACTATAAATACAGCCCATTATTTGTGAAGAGGACATATGCTTCGAATTTTGTTATTTCTCATTCAATAATCAAGAATCAAAGCTTAGCATTCTTGCTCACATTCTTGTTTATGTTTTCGGTTATCTTTTAAGAGTTGTCTTGAGATAACTTGGGCTTAAGACAAGGTTAAGAGTTGTCTTCCTTGCTTAAGAGCTTAGGTTGAAGTTAAGAGTTGTCTTCTTCAACCAAGGCAAGTTGTGATAGGTTTAAGAGTTGTCTTGCCTATCCAACATATCCTTTATATATTAGTTAATCCCGAAGGACAGCGTAGGGGACATAAATCTAAGAAAAGACTCAAGAATCAAATAGGACTGCAAGTTAGGAAGGTTTTTAGTAGGCATGCTGAGCCCCTAAGGTGTAGAAAAGTTGGGGAAAAAAATCGGGACCCCAACATGAATGCTCCTGAAGCCTCTGCCGTGCCCACAGGGATGTTTCAGTTGCACCCAGAAGTTCATCCCACGCATTGTCCAACGTACCCGAAGCCTCTGCCATGCCCACGGGGATGTTCTGGTCATTCCAAGAAGTTTGTCCCGAGCACTGCTGAATGTGTCCAATGCCTCTTCTGAGCCTGCAGGGATTTTACGATCACTCCCAAAAGTTTATCCTGTGCACTGCCGAACCTGCCCAAAGCCGCTGCCATGCCTGTAGGGATGTTCTAGTTGCTCCCAGAAGTTCGTCCCGTGCGCTGCCGAATGCACAGGAAGCATATGCTGTGCCTGCAGTGATGTTCTGGTCGCTCCCGAGAAGTTTGTTCTGCACCCTGCTGAATGCGCCCGACACCCTTGCCATGCCTGGGGGAATATTCCAGTCGCTCCCAGAAGTTCATCCTGTGCCCCTAACGAATGCACCCGACGCCCCAGCTATGCCCGTGGGAGTATTCCGATCGCTCCCAGAAGTTCATCACGAGCACTTCCGAACTCGTCCGGTGCCTCTGCCGAGCCCATGAGGATTTTTCCGGTTGCCCCCCAAAGTTCATCCTGTGCACTTCCATACAAGCCTGACACCTATGCTCTACCTATGTGGATGTTCAGGTCACTCCTAGAAGTTCATCCTGTGCACGGCCCAACATGCCCGAAGCCTCAGATGTGCCTACACGGATATTTCTGTCGCTCCCGGAAGTTCATCCCATGAATGGCCAAGCAAAGAAGCCTCTGATGCACCTGCAGGAATGTTCCGGTCTTTCCAGGAAGAATGTCCTGTGCACTGCCAAGTGCACCCGATGCCGGTGCTGCACCTGTAGGGATGTTCCGGTCACACCTGGAAGTTTGTCCCGTGCACTGCTGAGCGTGCCCGGTGCTGCTGCTGTGCCCGGGGATGTTGCCGTTGCTCTTGGACATTCGTCCCGTGCACTGCCGAATGCGTCCGACACCTGCCGCGCCCATGGGGATGTTCCAGTTGCTCCCAGAAGTTTGTCCCAAGCACTGCCAAATGCATCCAACGCCACTGCAGTGCCCGCGGGAATGTTCCCATCGCCCCCGGAAGTTCGTCCCATGCACTGCCAAATGCAACCGAAGCCTTTGCCACGCCTGCGGGGATGTACTAGTCATTCTGGAAGTTCATCCTGTGCATGGCCAAGTGACCAAAGCCTTTGACATGCCTGTGGGGATGTTCCGGTCTTTCCAGTAAGAATGTCCTGTGCTCTGCCAAGTGTGCCCTGATGATGCTGCTGCACCTGCAGGGATGTTCTAGTCGCTCCCGGAAGTTCATCCTGCACACAGCCAACGTGTCCAACACCAGTGCCACACCCAGGGAAGTTCCGGTGACTCCCAGAAGTTTGTCCTACACACTGCCAAATACGTCCATCGCCACTGCCACTCCCACAAGAATGCTCCGGTCGATCTCAGAAGTTTGTCCTGCACACTGCCGAATGGGCCCGACATCACTGCCGAGCCCGTACAGATGTTCCAGTCGCTTGCCATAGTTCGTCCCACGCACTGCAGATTTGTTGAGAACCTAAGTATGCAAGAAAGGCAATGGGCAGAAAATGGGGCAACAAAGGAAAGCATGGGCCAGAAAATATGCATAACAAGAATGGCAACAGAAAGTATGCAGCCCAGCATTGAAGCCCAACCAGTATTTGACTTAATCCTAATTAATGAAGGACATCCACGCCAAGCAGAGTTCCAGCAGCAGAGACTCCAGCCAGCAGCAGGACATCCATGCCAAGGAGAATTCCAGCACCAGCAGGACATCTATGCCAAGAAGAGTTCTATCAGCAGCAGGACACGCGACAAGAAGAATTCTAAGGGTAAAAGGATATGCATTCAGAGTCCTAGTCCTACAAGGATTAGGCAAGAGGAAGTGCAGCTGCTGTAGAAAACAAGATAAAGTAGGAATTCTAGTCTAAGTAAGAATTCGAGAAAGACCAAGAATCCTAGTAGGATTAGGACACAAAGGATAAGGTCTATCTTGATAATGTTTTATTTGACTTAAAAAAGCTTGTTGACTTAGGAAAATCTATCCTAAGTGGATAAGGAACCTAAGTACTAGTTAAATTAGGATAAGGTTGTCTTAGGACTATAAATACAGCCTATTATTTGTGAGGAGCTCATAAGCTACGAATTTTGTTATTTTCTCATTCATTAATCAAGAATCAAAGCTCAGCATTCTTGCTCACATTCTTGTGAGCTCAGCATTCTTGTTTATATTTTTGGTTATCTTTTAAGAGTCGTCTTGAGATAACTTGGGCTTAAGTTAAGGTTAAGAGTTGTCTTCCTTGCTTAAGAGCTAAGGTTGAAGTTAAGAGTTGTCTTCTTCAAGCAAGGCAAGTTGTGATAGGTTTAAGAGTTGTCTTGGCTATCCAACATATCTTTATATATATATTAGTTAACCCAAAGGACAGCTTAGGGGATATAAAATAAGAAAAGAACTCAAGAATCAAACGGGACAGAAAGTTAGGAAGGATTCCAGTAGGCATGCTGACCCCTAAGGTGTAGAAAAGTTGGGGAAAAAATCAGGACCCCAACAAGATTATGTCCAATGCATCTGCCGAGCCTGTGGGGGTTTTTCGGTCACTATCAAAAGTTTGCTCCGTGCACTGCCAAATGCACCAGATGCCTTTGCCGTATCTGCAAGGATGTTCCAGGCGCTCCCACAAGTTCCTCCTGCGCACTGCTGAATGCACCTAATGCCTCAGCCGTACCTGTAGGGATGTTCTGATGCCTCTCAGAAGTTCATACCATGCACTGCTTAATGCAACCAAAGCTTCATGCCTGTGGGGATGTTCTCATCGCTGCCGGTAGTTCATACCATGCACTACCTAATGCAATTAAAGCTTCTGCCATGCCTACAAGATGTTCTGGTCACTCCCATTAGTTCATCCCATGCACTGCTGAACATGTCCGACAACGCTGCCGTGCCTGGGGAATGTTGAGGCTGCTCTCGGAAGTTTGTCCCATGCACTGCCGAATGTGCCCGATGCCTCTGCTGCACCCGCTGCAATGTTCTGGTCGCTCCCGGAAGTTTGGTAGTTCATAGGATAGACTTCTTGGAGTGACCGTAACATCCAAGTGGGTGCGGCAGAGACTTTAGGCCCATTGGGCAGTGCGCGGGATGAACTTCTGGGAGTGACCTGAACATCCCCATGGGCATGGCAGAGGTGTCAGGCGCATTGGGCTGTGAACAAGATAAACTTCCGGAAGTGACCAGAACATCTCCGTGGGCACGGCAGACGTGTCAGCTGTGTTTGGCAGTGAGGAAGCTGAACTTTCGGAAGCGACCAGAACATTCCCCCTGGTCGTGGCAGAGGCTTTGGGCGTGTTGGGCATTGTGCAGGATGAAGTTCCGGGAGTGACCAAAAAATCCACGCTGGCTGAGAGCATCGGACAAGTTCGGCAGTTCTCGGGACAAACTT